>JAUZND010004306.1:0-11773 GCA_034780555.1 Coelogynopora nodosa
CTTCTCTCCTGCTCCATCTCCCGACGTCGCACTGAAGGGGCGTATAAAGAGGCCAGGGCAGTTTAAGATGTCCCATGTACCCTGTAACACCAATAATAAAATCGAAAGGCCCTGCAGTTAAGAGCTTCCCTAACAAAGTTAAGTCATTGTTTAAGAGGATGTGATGGTGAATCCACTAGTGCGACATTTGGTATACTAAGAAAAATCAACATAATTGGTTGCTTATTATATTATATAAAACGTTCAGTCATTGAGATTAAAACTAAAGAAAGTCCATTGTATCGAACAGCAGTTGAAGAGGAAGTGTTTGTTTTGCTTCCACAAAGATCGCAAAGTAACGGACGGAATAACGAATGAGATAAAACTAGATCGATTTCGAGACATTCAATAAGCTATGATATGAATTACAGGTGAATTGTAATTATTTATGTCTATGCCCGATAATAATTCAAGGGTAATTCAGAACAGAATTTTCAAACGGTTTATAATTACAAACATACACATAACCAAAAAAAGAAAAATACAATTAGCGATATATAAAGTTGTAAGAATTTTAAAATTATATTTCTGTAAATGTGAAATGAACACAGGACAAAATAATCGGTTCTAAATTGTGAAAAATAGCAAAAGGTCACAATGATATATTGATAAGAACAACATTATAATTAATACAAAATGCAACGTAACAGTTTTCTCATGGAAATATAATTAAAGCGCGGAACATTTTACCGTCTTAGTGAGACAGTTGACAGATCTTCCAATACATCACAAATCAAGAATAATTTTAAAACAAAGTAATACCCTCCGTTTACCTTAATATTAAATAAAAATACTCATTTTAGGCTAACAGTGTAATATTGCTCACAAAATCATTTCGAAATACGAGAAATATAACCTTTTAAATACTTTATCTATTCTATATAAATAGATGAGCGGCCTCACAGCAAGATGACACACCAATTAGACAAAAATCAGACGTGAGTTATAACTCGAAAAACTTCTAGATTGAAAGTTCCAAACTTCAAAAACTTGTCCAACTTTCACGACTCCCACCAGCGTCCATCGTGTCATAGTCTGTGTGGTTGATAATCTGTCCACTTAGGTTGACAATGAAGGTGTAATGCAGTGCAGGGGTGCCAGTCTAAGTACCGGTACCAGGGGCACTGAAACTCAGTATGTATTGTTATTCTACATTGAGAATCAACAACAGCAGTGTAACACTAATTTCTGACCAATGGAATCTGGAGTAATATATTCAGCACTGTGCTCTGCTATTGTATACTAGACTGATGTAAGCTGTGACAATATTTCATCATATCATTATCATTTAAAGCATACTGTCCAGGGTTGTTGCGCAATCAAATTGAAATAGTATCGTATAATTAACTTAAATCTAAAGTAAATCAAGAAAGAAAACACTAGAAACATATTTAAGAAAAGTGGAACTCTGAAAAATAAAATAAAGTTTTCAACAACCATACTTTCTTTAGTAGCAATGTCCCCTTAAATGTTCCTTTAAAGACATGAAACACCCACAGCACAAACTCCTCATCCATCCCCAAAGTTGCATACTGAACGGGAAACTTGAACTCACCTCCAATAGAAGTTTAGTTCCCACATTGATCTCATCAACAACTCATCGGGGATGAACAAGTTCCACCGAATTAATCAATACTCAATAAAATCTGTCAAATTATACTCCCGGCTATATATAACTAACTCACAGAACCAACCTAAGCATCACACCGAATCAGACAACAGATCGATAGTTAAATAGCCGCTACTTGGAGACTATATCATTTCTCAGATGTAAATAAAACATGCATTAATCAATAATCAAAAAAATAGATTTTATGTAATTATATTTAACAGACAAACTTTCCACTCCTATGCGAGAGTTCACCAAATAAATGTACCATGCTTTTAACTGGCCCAGTTGATATTTTTCCAAAAATAAATGAAAGCGTCACACTCACTTCAATGTAATGAACATTTGAAGTCCATTAAACGTTACCCTAACCTTCACCATTTTACACACAAATAGTCAAATTGACGAAGACTATACTTGCCCGGTCCCCCTAAGATCGATAGAATCAGGGTTCAAACGGATTATTGAATTAATAATTAGTGTGTAGGGAGTCGTGCGACTTGTTCCAGCCGTGATATCAATACCGCGACTTGCCACAAATTAGTGACCATCGAGAATAAAATACATTTCTAGAGCGACATTTGAGTGATATAATTATAATATTATATAATTGACATATTATAATTTGCACTTAAAATAGAACATGTATATGTAGCTTTTCGGAGTACTCGATTTAATGTGAACTTAAAACCTGCTTCTTGGTTGTAAAAAATATTTAGATGTACACTTTATTTTGGAAAGCAATAAAAATGGGGAAATAACAAAAAAGCACCCCAGTCTATTTCTTCTCCTGTTTCCAATAAAATAACTTATTAAAAATTGGGATACCAAACCGATTGCTGGTTTATATTAAAAAATACCCAAATTCCAGGCTTTTTTCCTCACATGGGAATTTTGCTAACTTGTCAAATTTTTACAAGTCTGGCAAGTTTAAAATAATATAATTTTTAACAAAAAAAGCATAGTTGCCATACAAATACAAGACAGCATATTAAACTAAAAAAGAAATCGATTAAATCGATAGTTGTCTTGCTGCAATTGGCCAATGGCACGGAATATATCCATATCACGCAGCCTACCAGTACCACGTGTTACCTGCGGTGTTCTTGATTGGCTGGAGATCATCTGAATCATCGACGTATGAGTCATCAGGTGACTTGTACTCAGTCCCGGTCCTGCGACGACGGATGCACTGACCTGTGGAGGGAGGGGAGGAACATTGCAGGGGTCATCCAGGCAAGTGGTGCGTTGGAATTCCACATTGAAATATTATATGGAAATAATTTCACCATTAACTGAAATATAATGTTTTGGTCTAATACAATCGATTAAAATAATTTTGTTACAATTAATCAAACTTATGGCTAATTATGAATCAAGTGTGTACTCTATATATTATGAATCAAGTATGTCCTCTATATATTATGAATCAAGTATGTCCTCTATATATTATGAATCAAGTATGTCCTTCCTCTATATATTATGAATCAAGTATGTCCTCTATATATTATGAATCAAGTATGTCCTCTATATATTATAATTAATTCACTAAATGTGTTAAAATTATGACTTAACCATGGTAACTTTTTTATAAAGAGGAGCCCAAACAAAGATGCTGGATAAATGACGCGGTAGAGTGGAGTGGCAAGACCACAACGCGCTCACCCAAGACCAGAAAAGATGGAAACTGTTCTCGTAGGAGTTCTCCTAGTCGGACACCGAACTTCCACAGTGAAGATGGTACTTGAAGAAAGAAAATATACGACGTAACAGTATAGTTGAATATCAATGACATAAAGAGAAACATCCCAGGAATCTTAACGTGGTCTATACTTGTATAAGTACATTAACTGTAATAATGGCTCACATTGAATGTAACAGGCTCAGCAATATGTAAGGATTGAAAAACGAGAAATAGACACTTATAATAGACATAAATAATGTGGAAAACATAATCAACATGCAAATTCTTCAGCTTGAATAAACATTCCTACGATCGGTCATAAAAGTAAGCAAGTAATGCTATTATCAGGTCCACAGATAACATAATCGTAGAAATAAAACAATATTGCCAACCAGGAGACAACGATAATCGTAAACACAAATAGTCTGGACTCTTTCTTACTTGATAAACATAATACATACTTTCTCATGCCAATCGATCATAACACATAACCAGGCGCTAGTAGAATCAAGTGACAGATTGCCTGTTATGAAGATCCAGCCAAGAGAACTTCCTGATATTACAAGAAGTCAAATAAATGGGAGTCAGGTACTACTAAGAAAGGAGAATCAGCGGCTAAATGTAACCTTACTATTATTTGCACCAGGAATGTATTTTGAAGCCTGAAAAGGAAAATGGCCTCTTGGAATGTTACCATGGTATATCACACTCTGTAATGTAGTAAGATCAAATGGGTTAGGCGTGACATTCCGCGATGGCCGGGGTTCCAACAATGGCAGAACTCTGTCGATACTAAACTTGCTAATTTTGCCCTTAAGATTATTATATGAAATGCAGAAGAAGCTAGCCGTAAAAAAATTGTTAAATATAATCTCACACAAATATAAAATAAACTGCGAAGAGAAAACTAATTTGATTCATGCATGATGACTACAAATAATAAATTATGATTTTAATAATGCATTCAACGAAACAGTTATACTGAAAATAACATAAACATCTGCAAATATTGGGGGATAATTAGAATAAATTAAGAAAACAAGGCTCAAATTCATTATTAAAATAAAATTATAGATACAGCAACATATTATCTTAAAACTATTTTCTTGAGGGAGTTCTTTTTACTGTATTGTCCTACAGATGGCCCGAGGGTGATATGGAAATTTCTGGAAAAATAATCAATTTCTGATATCCACCGCCACGGTTTTTGGTAGTTTGGTTATTTTTCGAGATAACTCGCCCCCTTGATATTGAAACCTGACTCCTACACTATAATATAATAGGCAAAATCATCGAACTGTCTCAATATTATGTTGTGGAATCACAACATAATTGTTGAGACATGTTGTAGACATCACAACTTAATCTAATCAAAAGAAATGCCCCAATTAATATTCTCAAATGAAAACTTTAACGACAATAATCCGTGAATATTTCTTTGTTGTTGTTAAATCCGCATTTCAGTGTAATTAATGACAGAGACTGATATCAAAGTATTACAGTGATCCACGTGATAACTTTAAACAGCCTGTAGTTGACTATAGCCCTCCTATTAACATGATATCTTAATTCATGTAGCAGCCGGCTAATCGGCAAGAACTCGGCCAAGAGAGAAGAAGGCATGTTTTACACAGAAGTCACGTGATGTCCCCTTAATGGGGCACGAGATGGAAGGAAGTGAGTGATGGTACCACTTTCTGCGTCGTTAGGTAGACTTAGACTACAGTACTACTAACACCATCCGTTGGAATAGCGCTTGTTTGAGATGCTGCTGGGGATCAAGAGAGGTGTGTAGTGAATGTGACGCACAGGTATTCGAGTAGGTAACTGGAGAGAAAACACTCACCGATTATTGCAATTCGGTGGCGCTGAAGGTTAGACGAATTCGGTGGCAATGCATACGAACCATTTGGTGGATGGGAGTGCAGTATAAATGAGTGGAGGTCAGTTCGATTATGAAATTGGTGTAATCTGTATCGATCACTCTCAGTCAGTATCATTATGCCTCTCATGGATAGCAGAGATCATGAAAAAATGAAACATTTGAGGAATCGCCTTCTATATTGACTAGGGGTAATTAAGTGAAGTGTACAGGTTATATTAGACACGATATTTTGATAAACTTTATTAATAAACTGAATTTTTAACATTTCTGACCGTAGATAGTACAATCGCGTACCGGCTGTCTCATAGATTATTTTACTGAATAGGATAATAAGTCCAGGATATAAGTTATAGTGCTCTAATTATTTGCGTGCGACTATTTCATATTATATCTTAAAAATTAGCCATTATTATATTAATCAGGTTTTATGTTAGTGAGACTTAGGTACAACCTAAAACATCTGAAAAACTGGAACCCCTATACTGTTAGTTCCCGATTTTCCTTCAGAATAAACTAAAATCAGTATAAAAAGTTGTCAAACATAATTAAATATAATATCTAGACACGTCATTTAACAAAGCCTGTTTGAATATGTTAAAACTATAAAAGTCTGCATAAAGAAATCATGTAGTTCCATTATTCTGTTCGAGCTGGTATACCAAGCTTGGAATTATATGTATATTTAATTCGGTTTGTAAAATGGTAAACTTCTTTAATTTACTTCGCTTTGATTGTCGAAGAACCATAATGCAAATATCGATTTTACCTAGCAATAAAGCACGATTGTAAAATATGATGATTCGTACAGCAAATTTCCCATTAAAATTGCCAGACTCTTGTAGGAATTCCAAATGGTTTATTAAAAATAATTCAATTTTTTAAATATCAATAATGTTTGATTTTCGAATTATTAAAGTAACATCTGACCCCGAATTGCACAACAACATCGAATTGCGAACTGCACTCACTCTTCTCTCCATGGGTCTTCGGCACCGGCTTGAAACCGCTCCCACCGTCCCCCCCACCTGCTGAATCACGTGGGCCTCCCCCCCGAACACTCAGGTACCGCGAGGAGGAGGAGGAGGGTGGCGCCCCCCCTCCGGCTGTGGCAGGTTTGCGTCGGTGACGCCTGCGTGGAGAGGGAGGCGAGAGGTCGTCCAGCGGGTGATTGGGTGGGGGGGCTTCATCGATGTCATCATCATCATCTGACTCTTCGTTGTAGCCTCTGATTGAGTGAGAGGGATGGGTCGGTTGGGGGGGGGATTTAACAGTAAGTATCAATGAAACCGAAGGTTTTTAGAGTACGAAACGGGTCAATTATGAAGATTTTTAGAGTTCCGAAATAACCCTAAAGCCATTATTATTGCAAAAACGCCACGCTAAAACAGATGATACTTTCTAGAATTGGTCAATGTTGAGACTATTTTCGAAAGTCGACAGATAGAGAGTGAAACAATAGGCCTTTTATACTCGATGCGTTCTGGGTAATAAACAAGACTAATACGAACCCTTTTAAGTGACAAAAGTGAGGGCTAAATGCGAAATATTTAGAATAGAAAACTGGCGACAAAAAATTTACTTTTAGACTGACAGAAAAAGAACCAAATGCCATAGGCTACAGCAAGTTAGATATAGTTCAGCTTGCAACAGTTAAAGGGCTTTTAACTGAATAGAGATACAGAAGAAATTTAAGTGATGTACCAAATCCTATCATTTGATAACGTTTGTAACCAATATATGTTGCAAAGCAGCATAATTGAATTATTAAAACATATAATTATATGAAATAATAAATTTAAAATGAGCACAAAAACATGACACTGACCTGTTATAACTCATACTTTCTTTCAGGTATGCATTTTCTAAAACATTGAATTAAATCTAAAATCAAAAAACAATTATTCACTTATAATAAAAGTGGATAAATAGATTATTATAAACTCTAATTATGAAGAATGAATAGGAATACATGCTAGCAACATGAATAATTGAAATGCTTGTTTCAGAAATAATATTTCCATTTAAACATGTAAATAAATGTAAATATATTATTAATCATATATATAAACATAGTCATTCAAATAGAATACATATATAATATGGAGATTTTAAATAATCTGTTATATTATTATAAATAGTATATATATATATATACACTTTTATTTAAATTTAACAATGTCAATTTAAATTCAGTAAAAATGGTAAACTGGAAATGAAGAATATTGTTTGATGTAAAACAACCTAAATGTCCAACTCATATTAGTCCTTGTAGGGGATTTTTGAATCAATCTGTTCACTTTATTAATTTATTTCTTAATTCCATTTAAAAATTTTAAAAAACAGGTGAACTGTTTTAAATAACTTTGTAGTATTATTTTTAATAATTTTATTACAAATTGATAGATGTAACTGTCTTTTATATTGTAAAATGAATATGACTGTTAATTATCCTATCTGAAAATGCTACAACAAAATCAATAAGTAGCAGAATGAGTCAAGCTATCATGAGATACTAACAATTATATACTGTGTAAAATGAATTGATGAAATTCATCTAAATTTAAAATAATAAGTTTATAATTTATATTTAGAAAGGCAAATGATAAAGAGAGAACCAATACATGTAAACCATATTGAAAAATTACCCTGTATGAGAAATTATTACATATTTTCATTAAAAAGTAAAGTATCAGCATAGTGAGTAATTTAAAATATAATATATATTGTATATCAGTAAACCTAATAAAAAGCAGTAACCTTTTATGATAGATTTAAGTAATAGGACTCTATCAATGTGAATCAGTTAATTAGAAATACATTTGAATAACACCCTATACATATAATGTATATAATTATTTTCAATAAAAATCACTGATTTTATATGGTCTACAAATATCTACAATATAATAAATTAAAAATCCCTTTAAAAATTATGTTAAAAAAAAGTATGACTTATTTGTAACAAGGTTTATTGACTCATTGACATTAATACCTCAATATAAAATATACTTTAAATAATAAAAATATGAAAAAAATTCTAATGATCTTAAATCCACCAATTAGAGAACTTGTTAATGATCATAAAAGCAATTTAATTAAATTAAAATTTCAATCAATTTGATATATTATTCTCAGAAATTAAATATATGTGTATTAGTCTTACAATAAATTGTTTTCATAATTGAAGCCCTGGAAAGCCATTGAAACCACATCTGAATCAATAACTTGCAATAAAATTTTCAGAAGTCTATTCTAGTTTTCTATATAGATCACATACCCATACCAGTAACTTTATTATGCCATTTGGTCACCATGATAACCTGTACTGTAGGTTTAGTAGCTGCAGCATCATTAGTTTCCTAAACAAATGATCATGCAGAGTAATTGATTTTAACCTGTAGAGTATGATGAACATGATAGCAGCATGGTGATTTGTGATGTTTACAAGCAAATGATACAGTTCAGATGTATTTTATTCTTTCCAAATTTGCCAGATTGTCACACATTATACTGTTCTGCCAAAATATGTGAATTACTTGACACTTTATATGTTATTTTTGTTTGTTTATATATTCTGCAAGGAGTTTTTGTTGTTTTCTTTAAGTTGTTCAAGTAGTTTGCCATTCATGATTATTAATAAATATACCATCCAAACTATACTGCTGCTATGGAAATACATTTATAATTTATTGAGTCTCTTGTAATGTATAGATGTAGCTTTCTAGAAGTTTTCTAAAATACAATTATGTCTAACTTTAGAACAAGCTATAAGTCTCAAAGGGTAAACCGATTTCCAACTATTCTTATTTTTATAAAGGGCCGCACCTTTGTCAAAACCTCCTGATACTGTAATCAGGACATCAGTATATTAGAGCAAAGTGAAAACCATTGATGCCAAAATGCTGCCATGAATTAGTTCATAAAATATTTTAAAAAGGTCAACTATATCACCATATGAAAAGATTCTGCTAGTCATGCTATCATGTAATTCCTTGGTGAAATTTCCAAAATAATTTGGCAGAAGTATAATTTTTATAGTGTCTTTATCCACCATATTAAAAGCTTTTAAAGATTATATACTTTATTTTCTTTGCACTATTACTTTTTCTTATTATTGTCTTTGTGCAAAAATCAGAACAATGGAACCAATCTATTTGAATAAAAGCCCCACATTGTTTAAGTGGTGCATTTTTAATCATACTTTAACCTATATATTAGGATGCCTTATAAAAGGTTCCTGCTATAGATTATAAAGAAATACAAATCAAATGAAAAAAAATGCAAGCAGGTCAAATAATTGTTTTATTAACAAATATCAAATCAATTTATATAAAATTTATTAAAATAAATATTTGAATATCAGGCCCATGGCATAACCAGCTTTTTACAGAGGGGGTCATTTTAGAATGTATGCAACCCCCCCTGCATTTTACTCTTGAATTTATGAGAATGTATATTCATATTTTTGGTGGCCTAAATCTTCATAAAAATAAAAAAACATTTTTTGTATCAAATCTAACTTCAGCATGGATTATTACTGGGTTTAATACTTCGTATATATTATGGAAATGGCATAATTATAGGCACACATAATTTTTAAAAACATTAAATATTAGTACTCTAATTTTGAGTCTAATGTACATGTATTGTATAATGCTAACATTTAAAGTGAATAAAAAAGTAAACTATTTATAACTTATATGTAAGGCATAAGGATTTGATACACAATAAAAAAAATTGGTTTCCCCTTTAATAAATGAAACTAAACATTTTTTATTGTGTATTATTGTATAAAATTGGGTTATGAACCTAGTCCTAATATTTTATATTCATACATATTCTGCAAAAAAAACTAGTTAATGGGGGAAGCTTTTCTATTTTCGATCATCTTAGAAACCCACCTTCATATTTTAAAATATTAATTAATTAGCATATGTTGACGTTGTAATATTGACTTTTGTTTGTCTTACAGTTACACGCACACAATATTAAAAATAATTTTTGAAAGTTCACCTGTGACACTATGCCTGACAAAACTAAAATATAAAACAGTCTGTAGTATTATTACCGAAAGATACTTTTGTATAAATATCCAATTTACATAGAAACAAATTACTTTATTTACTTTCATCACGAACTTTTTGCAGACTCCGATTTATTTAAATTTTTCGCGTAAAAATAATAAATATTTGAAATAGAGCGACTAAAGAATCGGTCATTCAGAAAGTTTAGCGATTCTTGAGATTTGGAGCGATTCTACCGATTCTACTTTTCGAAAACGCTCTATGTATTACTTAATATTATAACACGAGATACGTTATACTAATTTTGAAAAACAATCGATATTTTATTCTTAATAACCATATTTCCATAAAAGTATACGCTGCACAATATGTTTTGTATTATAGTATACAACATAAACAAATACATACATAAATACAATTCGATGTGGGGAAAGCATTAGGTGTATATAATATTAGAACACGTGTCTCGTATGTATAGATTTAGATGTTTCATTTCCTCTATTTGTTTAGCATTTTTAGATGTTTCATTAGTAACGCATAGGCCTACATGTTCTTCATTATAAATAGATATTTTGTTCGTTTTTTCGATTCCATGTAAGCTTTGTCTTGCCTGTCGAGACACCAGCCAGGTAGGTGGAACATAAAAGTCACAATAAAAGAATCCGATAAAAAATCTTAATAGGTCACTGTCGCCATGGTAACTGTGGACAAACTGTTGACAAACTTCGGCGTGTAATCTTTTGAGATTTTGGTTAAGAATAGTAATAATGAATCAGTTTGTTCAAAGTTGTTATGAACTACGCTAATTTCAAATGTATTAGTTAAAAATAAGTATCCTGTATCAGATGCGCGAGAGATTTAAATACTACAACATTTTAGTTAACTATAGTAACCAATAGTAACTAACAGTAACCAATGGTAACGATCTGAAAAATAAACTTTTTAATGCGCGCAATGTATGTTCTATAATGACATAAAATGTGTATTGTTGTTTGTCTAATAAAAATAATAAAATAAAAATAATCAATCATTCTACATAACACGCGCATTATTTTTCTGTTCAAGTTTTTAACTGAAAGTTATTTAATGTATTTAATATAATTAATTAAAATATGTTGAAAAGTTGAAAATATGGATAATTATAATATAATACATATGTATTTATTATTTTTGTGGGTTGTCTTATGTTTTCTTTACCTTTTCAAGATTAACCTTATTGTTCCTTATCTTAACTTTGTAAGCGCTTTTTGCCGTGGATCCTGTATTACAAGTAATCATGTTATACGTCATTGTGTTATACGTTATCGTGTTATGAGTTATCGTGTTATGCGTTATCGTGTTAAAAGTTATCGTGTTATAAGTTATCGTGTTATGAGTTATCGTGATATGAGTTATCGTGTTATGAGTTACCGTGTTATGAGTTATCGTGTTATGAGTTATCGTGTTATGAGTTATCGTGTTATGAGTTATCGTGTTATGAGTTATCGTGTTATGAGTTATCGTGTTATGAGTTATCGTGTTATGAGTTATCG
>JAUZND010004307.1:0-11772 GCA_034780555.1 Coelogynopora nodosa
CTTCATGAATAGGCAGTTGATCTGCGAAAATTTGAATATACATATTTTACAGCATCGTGCTAAACATTTTATTTTTTTATAATTATAATGCTGTCGGAGGACACTATATCCTATATGAACCAGTGGTAGATTATGCATCAGGTTATTAGGGTTGTGTACAATCTCCCGCCCCAACTACATTTAATCCAACTGTCGAGGAACGACCCATCTGATCGTACTGAAATTTGGAGCCAGTAAACACAATTCTTCTGCGGTCATTTAACATGAATTTTTACACGAATGCGGTCAGTACATCCAAGCTAAGATCATTCACCAGGAGAACAAAGCTGGGTGGTTCAGTATAGCAGTGGACGATGTAACCGATAGAGTCAATGTTGAGCAACTCGCCCTTGTTGTCAGATGTTTGTGTTGTTGAGCTGTTCATCATTTGTGTTCATGCAATTGCAGAAAATGTTCTTTCTTCTTTAGCAGGCTCAGTTGGTCTTGACTTGATACTTTCAAGTGGTCAAGCATACGATGGTATGGCTAATATTGGTAGACGATTTAATTAACAGATGCACTGCGGTTATTCGGCGATACTATCCAAAGGCAGTTTATGTGCACTGCAGGTCGCATATTTTGAACCGTTCCACCATGTCAGGGATTGTTCTCTTCAATTGGTTCAAAACGTCGTGTAAAACTTTGTTGATGTTTGGATTTTTCTTAAATTTTCTCTAAAAAGTTCTAGAGAACTTGAAAACAATATTTTGGGAATTTGCCCGAAATAAAGAGAAAAAAAAATCGATCTTTGCAAAATGCGATCATGGGTAAGATGACTTGAATCTTTTGAAACATTCTTTGAACTTTATCAAGCTTTTGTTGAGAATCTAGAAGCTTTTGAAAGCTTAAAACACTGAGATTCTAAATAAGGCGGGAGCACGAAATGTACCTAATGTATCATACTATTTGACTTTTTCTACACACTTATTGTTTCCAAACCAAATTCTTGCTTTCCTCAAACCCCTGACAGTTAGCCTACGGGGTCGCCATATTGGCATTATTTTCACAATAGCACACGTCAATTGTAATATTGATTCTCTGCCAAAACTCGTATCAGCATTCTTGTATTTGTCAATGGTCGATCAAACACTCCCTTAAAGACAGAAGAGTGTTTTCGCTGAACTTTTTCGATTCGGTTTCTGGATTATTATTAATTTTATATTATTATTTATTATATATATTATTATTTATTATTATATATTTTTATATTATTATTATTTCTGGATTTCGGTTACTGTCAAAATTACGCAAACGCTTTTGGGACAAACACAACGTATTGCATCTAGTGGCTTGATTTTGGCTCTATCTCTGATAAACCCCTAAAGAAACTGGAGAGGAGAAGTACAGAAGTTTTCGGATTTGAGCGGAATTGTTTGGAAGCCAGGTGGAATGTTAGCGATTATGACATGAAACCAGGCAACACTTTAAAGGAAACATTGAAAGAAGCACTCCGAGAAGTCATCCGCGCCGAATTAACCTGGTCAATATTATTAGAAATTCCTAGTATTAATAAAGTTAAGTTTTCCCTAGTATTAAAGTGACTACTTTACAAAGACTTGTATATATTCTTTAAATTCATGAGCGCATAAGTTTTACAACATACATAATCTACACGTTTGAAATTTAATTAAACTATTTATGCATTCATTAATATTTTGCATTCAGACCAAGACATTTTATCGAATTGCCACCTACTATATAGCATTGTATTTGCAATATACTGGTTATTGTACCTAACTATATGATGTGCCTTTATACAAGTCTTGTTATATATATTTTGCATGTATTTATGTATCAACGCACATATCTCATTTAATAGTAAATTATAGTATCGTAAATATTCGTACACATCGACGAGGCAACGGATATCCTACAATCTACACTAACAAGATTAGAAGCATTGATGCCACTTAGACTGTCATGAACAACTGAAATGTAAGCCATTGTCGTACAATGTATCAGGTTTTACTTCATAAACCAGCACTAAGCTAATGTTTCCATTCTTAAAGTCATCAGTCATGAAAAACCCATCCCATACATATCTGTTTAATGTATTAATAACAATTCCATAGTCAAACATCTTGAACTGCGAACACAAACATTTATTAGGCTCCAAAGTCGACTTTTTATTGTGTTTATTGATTAATGATTTTCCATTAAATATATTTATAATACTTTGTAGGGTTTGCAACGTGGAGGGGGGGTTATTCTCCCCCCTGGAAAAACAAACTTCCTATCACCCGATTAAGCTAAAATTTGACATATAGATACCTTCTAATGACTTGTCGAGCAATTTTTTAAATAAAATTAATTGATCGATTAGTATTACTTTTATGACCTCATTACTTCATAAACTCCAGTTAGGAAAACTATAGGAAAATAACCATATATAACATATATATAGACCAATATACGCAATAATTTTTGATCAATGTAACCAATAGACTCGATTGTTTTTGCATCTGATTCCAGATCACGAGATATATATTTTAAATGTTTTTAAATTATACTACTTATATTAATAAGCTATAAGTAGTATACATTATATTTCAGAATTACTTAAAATTGCTGGTAATTTTAATAATACATTTTATTATTCAAGTTTAATGTATGTATTTTACAATAAAGTCATTTTTTATATAAATGTTGCAAGTTTTAGGTCCTAATATCATTGGCAAGTAAGAATACCCAGTGGGGGTGGGGGTATAAAATAGTTCAATAATAACAACATTTTCTCAGGTACTAAAAAGTAATTTCAGTTTTCACCAAGAACGACATGACGAGTCATACTGAGATGTTTGTACAACATAAACAGTCTATTTGTGTTGAAATAGGCATTTCGACGAGCGGTGTAGCAGAAAAATGTGAACATTTTAAACCTCAGTTTCGTCGCGCCGCGTAGCGTCGAGTCGCGCTCAATGTATTGTATATAAGCTTATTGAAAAGTATGTATTCAACTTATGCGGAATGTTGAATCACGTCGCGTCACGTTTGGTGATTATAGGTTTTTAGACACGATAAAATCTAATCCCACCACTCAATCCACTGGTTTTTGCCTTTTTCATTTGTGCTAAAAAACAAAACTATTTCAAACAATACCTAAAAACATATTTCCTCAAGTGTAGGCAACTATAGTTGATAGCTATTTTTCATCCGTAACGCAATTGTTGACGATTTAGTTTAACAAAGATAACAAAATTTTATTCACCAGTTGTCATTTTCGTGTTCATGTTTAATGTAATCTGTCATTATTTTCCTGATGTTTGGAAGACTGCATAATTCTTGAAATAATACTAAATAAAAAAATAGAAAACAATAGTTTTTTTAGCTTATTGACAGCCTGTTAATATTGTATAAAACAATAAATACGATATCACTAATACATACTACCACGAACACAGGAAGTAGGTGTGGTGGCATATGCATCGTTTTTTTTATTTTGAAAAGATGTTCATTATGAAGCATTGAAATTTAGAAAATTGTGAAAGTTGCGGTTGTATTACAATATATTTTGAAGTAAATATGATTATTTGAATTTGTGACAGCCGAGATAGAAATGTATAATATTAAATAAATAACTAAAGAATGATAGAAATCAAATAAACAAAAATCAATATCATTTATACGTTCAATAAGTATATTATAACTAACTGATTAGAGATTTTCAATGTTTAGAAATTTCTAATTTAATTTAATCTCCTGGTCAGTGTAGATTAAATGAAAATAATGCACAGGTGTTAAGGGGTATATCGATCGTTTAAGAGGAGATATCGATCGTTTAAGGGGGATATCGATTGTTTAAAGGAGATATCGATCGTTTAAGGAGGATATCGATCGTTTAAGGAGGATATCGATAGTTTAAGGAGGATATCGATCGTTTAAGTGGAATATCGATGATTTAAGGGGGATATCGATCGTTAAAGGGGATATCGATCGTTTAAACAGTATATCGATCGTTTAAACAGTATATCGATCGTTTAAACAGTATATCGATCGTTTAAACAGCATATCGATCTTTTAAAGGGGATTTTGATCGTTTAAGGGGGATATCGATCGTTCAAGGGGAGATATCGATCGTTTAAGGGGGATATCGATCGTTCAAGGGGAGATATCGATCGTTTAAGGGGGATTTCGATCATTTAAGGGGGACATTGATCATTTAAGGGGAATACCGATCGTTTAAAGTTAAATATATCTACAGAAATTATTAGATATAATTCTAATAAAAATTTAAAAAGCATAATAAATTTAATAAATATATATAATACAAAAACATATACATCATATATAAATAATATATATATATATATATAAATAATATTAAAAAGTATGTATATAAATAAATAATAAATAAATCAAACACAAAACTAACAAAAAATGTTTCGTAAATAAATTTTAGCCTTTTTAAAAGTGGAACAATTCTTCTTCCAAATACGAAAATAAAGTTTTTCTGACTTGATTTATGCCATTTTGATCAAAAAATAGCCTCACGTTACCAGAAAATCTTGTGGACTCGTTTTGGGTTTGATATATGCGATAGAATGGATCATTCAAATCATGCCAGGTTATCTGGGGCAGATATTGTTGGTTTAACTATCTGAAAGGAATGCATTACTCTTCGTTATGTGCTTTTGAATGAAACAAAAAATCAATTCTTACAAATAATTAAATCATACGCAGTGTTACTGCCAATAACGATCGACAAATAACGTATTTGTTTCGGGAAGAATATATATTGAGGAATTGAAGATTATTTGCTTTTAGTATTATACTGTATGTACTGATATATAGAAATGATGTAATGTTATTACATATTTAATTTTATTTATAGTAGAAAGGGATAAGCGTGATTGGCAGATGGAAGAGTTAAGTTTTATTTGCTTTTTGTTTAATCAACAGAATAATACATATTGTTTACCTCGATTAGGATGGAAGTTAATATGTAACGAGTTCTTCCATGATGTCTTCAAGCATGTTTTTGGCAATTTCGAAATATATTATGTATTTTCATAAATTGATATATATATATATATTTCTAAAATACTAATTTTGAAAGATTTTTGTGAAAAACTTTGTGACAAACAAAATTTTATGACGTCATCAGTTTCTCAACAGTTACCAAATTAATCCTAAAATTAACTTATATTTCATATAAATAAAACAGTAGTGAGACGTAATTGTTCTAATATTCCATCTCCATCTCCATCTCCAATCATTCAACACAACTATGTGTCGAACTCGACAATATTTAATTACATTATAAACTGATGAGAAATCGCGACAACACAATCTGATCAAGTTCTTGAACGTCTAAAAATTTGAAGAATTCTTTTACTGTCAGCAATAGATTTTCCTGCCTATATTACTCAAATCTACTGCAAACTATGTATATATATCTAAAGTTCCTAATGTTTCGTTGATATGTCATTGGCAAGTGGCGGTATGTCGTACAGTAATTAATGGTATTATTAATATATAATGTTATCTTATATATTGCTTGTAGAACATATCGTTCGTGTAAGAACAAATACTTTTTGGGATAAAAAATATAGCAATGTTTATCAAACACCTACTAAGCAAAAGGGTATATCTTTACAACTACAATCAATATAGATATTTAGTCGGGAATAATTATATTGTAAATAATTGTTTTAAGTTTATTTAATAGGTGCGATTTATATTTTTGTACTATATCTATTTATTAGAATGTTGCTATAATAATATAAATATTTAATATATATACAATATTTATAACAATATTTAAATAAATAATATAAACATATAATTTAAATAATAATAAATAAAACTAATTAACATATTAACATATTAACATATCACATTTGATATTAAAAATGAAACGAAAAGCGAATGATTTTTTAATAATTATTTATTTAAATAAAAATCTCACTATTGTTACTTCTAATTGCAAACATGAAATTGATGATATTTAAAAGAATATTGTGAACTATAAACTTAAACTTTTTAATGTGGCAATCAAACCTATTTGGTTAGCCCTAGCTTACATTAAAACCTAGGTGCCACATTGTAACAAATTCCCTCAAATGCGATACCTTGGTCAGGTCAGGAACATCATTGAAATAACAGCTCAGTCATTATTACAAATCAATTTAATAATCGCATAAACATCGTGTTAGCCAATCTTCCTTATTTGAAACCGGTTAGAATATTATCTTATTAATATGTACCAGTAGCCTTAATTCCATATCCATTACATGACCATATACTGACAAATTGAAAAACACCTCTTAGTTGCTGCATTATTTTATCTAGAATTATAGTTTTTTTATATTTATTACAATCTAAACTTTCTTCTAATTGTAATTCTACAATTCTGAACGGAGGTGTTTATAACATGAATTGTCTTAATTGTAATTCTTTCTATATAGGTGAAACTGGCAGAGATTTAGCTGTCAGAATAAAAGAGCACAAATCTAATGTTTTATATTTAAAAGCCGATAATGCACTTTCAAATCATTCTCTTAATACGGGTCATTTTCCTGATTTTAAAAACGCTTCCCTAATTTTTAAAAATTTTAAATTTTAAAAATTAAATTATTTTAAAAATTAAAAATTAATTTTAAATCTTGAAAATTATTTGAATCTGCTTTTATGTACTAACAAATCCAATGTTGTTAATTTATTATTATTATATAATCTCTACAAATCCATTGTTCTTATACATTCTTTTATAATTTACACGTCTGTAATTTTGTGGTAACTGTCTGCTTTGTATATGACTAGACTTTATCTATTTTGATTTTTGTATTTGTCTGGTATTTGCTTGTACTTAGATTGTTGAGATGTGTTTTTATGTATATGTCAACCTATGATTGGTTGATGAATTTTCGCATATTATATTTAAATTTAAAATAATCTTTTGTGTAATTTATTGTGGTTTTTCTTTTGCATTATTTTAAAATTTCTGATTAAAATATTAATATAATAATATGACATGGAATGTTAGACAAATCTATAAAAATGACGTCATTAATTTCAATATATGAATAAATAAAGAGTATATTAAATTTACAATGGGTCAATTCGACTGTGCTGGGTTGAATCGATATTCCTTGAATAATTTCTTTTAAAAATTGCTTTTAAGGGTTTAGATCGATATCGCCCTTTATGAAATCAATTAAAATTAGGTTAACATTAACTAAAATATTACATGTATATTTGTTATGAAAGGGCGGTTGGTTCACATATCTGCATGACCAGGTTTCAGGTTCATTGGCTTCTCTGAAATGATGACAGGGAAAAAACCCGAAATCCATCTGCAGATATAAAAAATATGAATTATTGTGTCAATCAAAATTAACATGAATTATTCATTATAATAGACACATAAAACATTTTCATTATTTATAGGAATTACTTCAACATTTTATTATACCACATATATTGTATATTTAGTTTTTTACTCACTAAATTTTTAAGAAGAATTTTTTAAATTTATTCTGCTGTACTGTATGTATTTAATGACGTTTAGTTAGCAGAAATGTTTAAATGATGTGCTTTTATTAGTTGTGTTTATTAAACCGTAATTATACTGTACGTCTGCAGGTCATATTCAATAATAATTTATTCTGAATTTCCATATATGCTTTCCATATATGTAAACAAGCTATATAATATCAAATTAACTAATTTAATACACTGCTAACTACGCAAAGCAAGTACCACACCCTTCAAAAACATGATATTATTATGTTCATAATTTCACAATAAAATCAAAAATGTCGTAATTTCACATGCTATTTAAAAATGGGCATATTTGTTTAGTTAATTTAATTCATACACAACTTCTTCTGAAATTAAAACGCATTGCATATAATGGCATGCTTGTATGGGTGTAGCTCGATGGAAACAATCATATGACCAAAATGAAACATTATTGAAACAAAACTATGCAGTCATCTATACATATATACACGTATGGAGTGTATCCGGATAAAAAAGTTGTCGGATAATATACAGAATAATCAGACAATCTTTTTAGCTTAACATCGTTTTCATACATTATGAGGTAAGAAACGGAAGACTGACACGCCAGATATAATGGAATTCATGTTTTTAGAGAAACACAGAAGAAGCGCATGATTTTCAAAATAGACTGTGGCTTTCGTGCGGCTGACTCGTATTTGTGGAAAATGAAAAGGAACACAATAATTGCAGATTATTGCGTTATTATATGTCAAACATTGGACCTAGCTTGGTGCTGCTATTAGGCAATATTCGATATAATGATGCTTCGGGGTAATTACTTATTGTCTTTCACTTCATAAAACTGTTTTTCAATAAAAAGTTAATTGTGATATCAACTTTTAAAATTTAGAATAACCAGTATTTTAAAATATTTTTTGTACATTAAATTAGAAAAATCTATATAAATAGATCTAACTGATAATTTGTCTCACAGCTGTTTGCAATTAGAAAAACATGTACGTAGATTATTATCAAATATTACAAATACATTTTTAATAGCTGATTTAGATCTTAGAAATATGAATATAAATATATAATGTTTTATAAATTAAATATTTGTCATTTATATTACCATTTATATAACCAAATTAGCGTGCGTAAATATACCATCGGTCTGGTAATTAAGCAAATAACCGGAATTTCTTCAAATTAAATGTCTATGAATATCAAATCTATTTGACAATACGAACCTCAAGTTGGCCAAAATGCATATTTTAACATGTTGATAACCATTGAAAACAATGTTACTGAAATGCTGTAATTAAAAAAAAAAAAAAAAGATTTTGATATAAAATATGGATTTGATTTTAATTCAGTCAACTATTCCTGCCAACGTATTTTTTAATGCATTTGTTGTCAATTTAAGCACAATATCCTACAATTTAAATATGAATGTTTGTTTTACTAGATTTTTTAAATTTCGATTCCTGTCATTTATTCCTTCCCTTAACTTTATATCTGATCATGATGAATGATCATCTAAATATATCACACCGTTAAAAATACATCACTGGATAAAATATACCAAGAATATCTATCTCTCGTCCGTATTTGTTCTTCTATTATCTTTTTTAATTAAAACCAAATGGATTACGAATTTGGATAACATATTCTATCAAAACCTCACAATGGTAGCAAGAAATGGTGAGATGTATTTACCTCGTTCTAACAGATTACGAGAGTAGTGAATATTAAAACAAAAATACCAGTGGAAATTAGAAAAAATTAAGAGAGCAGATCAAAATGTAATACGCATGAAAATTGTCGGATAAACATAAAAATCGTGTAGGTTAGAAAATTTTTCACAAATCATTTTTGATATGTAAAAAATATATAAAAAATTAATTCGTGAGACAATATTCTAATGTATAGAAGAAATTAATGTTGTTATTTTTAATGCTTCATGTGCGGAATGAGAGTTGATCACATAATCTTTGTCAAATACAGACACTACGTAAATAGACGAGAATAAACTAGCTTTTAAAAATCCCAACAAACGGTTTTTTGTTTATTCGCATTTTTAAATGCGGTCTATTTTAACGACTGATTATTTTAAAACACAATATTTAACTAAATATTTTCATAATGATAATCTTGCGGCAGTTGACTCGAATATGCCTATTAATTTTTTTTTAAATATTTGAGCACGAATTGTTTTCGCTCCTCTCCAGGCTAGTTCTCCGAAACCAGTCTCGAAAGAGTGCAAAGAAGTGTAGAAGACTGGAAGATCCATGTAAGCTGAAGATAATGTCCACTTGCTGCAGCTGTCGCTTGAGTGTTAACAAGCATAAAATTAAAATTCCATTAATGTTATTCAAAATCGATTAGTTTATGAATTAATAAAAGGATATATTTATTATAATAAATAAAATTATACTCTCGTCTGGATGAAATGATGGAATTGGAAACCAAATCATGAAAACAGGGTTCAATACAAACAATTAATCAATAAATCAATATACATAAAAATAATACAAAACTTATTAAACAACTGTGCATGGATCGCAATATGCAAATAGTGAAGATAAATATCTCGAAAAAGGGTTCAAGTTTTTAAATGACGGCCGTATATACATTAACAACATATCATCAGTGCAGAGTGATAGTAGTAACTGGCAGTAGTATACGATTGTTTCACTTATGTAGTTATGTAAGTGTTTGCAATCAAAATATAGAATTGGCATATTTTTTCTAATTTGTAGTCTGACGTGGAACATATTAATACACTGAGAAAAACCCGATAGTTACTGTTTTATTAAAATGTCTTTCATTTTCTGCCGTATTGTTGATGCAAGTTTTAATTAAACACAAGTGCATCGTTTCATTATTTTGATTGATGTAAATTTTATAAAATGAATAATTTATCGATGTCGGGATATTAAATTTAGTTTAATCCAGCGATAATGTCATTACCTCGGCATTACGTGGTTTCGTGTAGGAGAAAAGTTGTCATTAAATTATATTTTCATTTGTCATCTGTAATGTTTAACAAATTGGATGCAAAATATACAATTTATTTAGTTAAAAATCATTCAAAAGAATGACATTTTACGCGATTTATACTCTAAATTTTGTTAAGAGTTAGACCACATTGTTTGCTTGAAAATAGATAGGTTTCCGTGTACTAATATTTATATAGTTGCACATACAGTTGGGAATAGATGGCGTATTTGTCATGCATTGTGAAAAATGTTCTTATCATAAATGTAACAAAAAGTAAAAGGGGAAAAGATGTCCGTTGATTTTTCTGCTGACGATTTTTGATAAAAGGATCAGGGAGATCATTATTTGGTTTTATTCTTCAGTTGGGTGGCATATCCACTCAGTGTTCTGTTGGGTGACATATCAGATCAGTGTTTTGTTACTAAAAATATAAGTACCGTTTTAAAGCACTTTAACTGTGATTTGCACAAACAATCAAACATCTAATTGTAAACTGCTTTTTAATAAATATATACGTACCAGGATGAATACCATATTGTTAATTTTATTAAAGTACATTTTTTATAGAAATTATTACACATTATGACATCCTAGATTGCGTTCCATTCATATATCAAAAGTAGTGGAAATGTAAAACTAATTACCCTTTATTATATTAGTTAGGAACTGTAGTATGGTGTTCCGCCAAGTGATTATTATCAAACAGTGAACCATTTAGGAAAGATCTCCGAATGGATTTGAAACAACAGCTATACATACACATTCGTAGCTTGTGAAACTGTTTTTAGTGACCCTCGACAAAGATATTAGCAATTATATCAATTTATATCTCCTTCTGTCGCTCGGTATAACGTCCCAGATCACGAGGGATCTGTCGCAGGTACAAAATAAGGCCAAATTGGAATTCAGTGTACGTCTTTCATTACTTTACCACCGGAGTCAGTGTTAACCCCTCAAACGGAATCCAAAAGAGATGTTCCATTTATGTCACTGATGATATCTCAACCCACTTAAAGTTTAGGAGTGTCTTTGAACATCTTTTGAAAATCCAACTTTACCCCTATTTTTCAGGGTTACCAAAACAAGTATCACTAGTAGTATTGAAGGTAGATTCTCAAGTCACCCCCCCCCCGAAACCGAAACCGAAACAAATTTTTTTTGTCCCCCCCCTCCCCCTTCCCCGAAACCGAAACCGAAACTAAATCTAAAAATAGAAATGAGTCCCCCCCCGAAACCGAAACCGAAACTAAATCTAAAAATAGAAATGAGTCATCCCCCCCCCAT
>JAUZND010004308.1:0-11771 GCA_034780555.1 Coelogynopora nodosa
GTCTCAATTAGGGGCGTATGAATGTAAGGATAGTCTCAATTAGGGGCGTATGAATGTCTGGATAGTCTCAATTAGGGACGTATAAATGTATGAATAGTCTCAATTAGGGGCGTATGAATGTAAGGATAGTCTCAATTAGGGGCGTATGAATGTCTGGATAGTCTCAATTAGGGGCGCATGAACGTATGGATAGTCTCAATTAGGGGCGTATAAATGTCTGGATAGTCTCAATTAGGGGCGTATAAATGTTTGGATAGTCTCAATTTTGTTATTTAATATGATTTAGGGGCGTATGGATGTCTGGATAGTCTCAATTTTGTTTTTCAAATAGTGGCTTAATTCGAGCTGAACAAATAACATATCCGGAATCACAATACATAAAATATGCAAAATTTTGAAGTAAGATACAATAAATTATACAAATTAAAACTTTTTAAATTTTAGCAATTAAAAATGTTGAAAAATAAAGACAAGTAATGTTCACTATTGAGGAGTGTAAAAGAAAAACCACAATAAATTATTTGTTTTCAAGGGCTGGTTCATCTAAATGAAAAAAAAGTTAACAATTAGAATCATTAGAGCGTAGAATTAGAATCACTTAAAAAGAATCACTTGCTACGGATCAATGGAGATTTATTGTAAATATATAAACCTGTGTTAAAATTCCTAATACTGAAGTATACAACAAGTAGTCATTTTGTTTTTCAAGTCGTTATTTAATTCCAAAATTTTGTTTTTGTAAAACAGCAGATTCCAAATCAACGTAAAATAATTATCTAAAATTACTTTTTTATTAACTTGAACTACATTTGAGTTCTCATATTTTTTTTGGAAACATGTTAGGTTTATTTTTATAATCATGACAAATTATATCTCCTAAACTCTCTGCCAAATCAATTTATAATTTATCCTCTTATTCCTTCATGTTCATTTTTTTTATTGTATTATTTTATTAGTATTATTATCAATATTATATAATTGAAGATTAATATATATATATATATATATATATATATATGTATAATTTTTATTTGTGTAACACAATTTAAAATTGTACATGTGGGCTTTTCTTTAGGAAAAACATGTTTAAATATTTAATATACAACATTAAAATATGTTTTAGATGTTTTTTTGTTTTAAGCATTTAAATACATACAGTATATAATATACGATACAAAATTAATATTTTTGTAAGTGATAATACATAACAAATTTGTAACTAAATTAAGAGAACGAAATTGTAGAAAACTATCCTTTTTAATTGAAGTTTTTATTTATTTTTTATTTATATTAAATTTTTACATACTTTTACAAATTAATCCAACCTTTAAATTCTGACAATATATGTATGTTTATATTATTTTATTTTTGTTAGCATTTAAATATATACCTTTCATATTCTAATATCATTAATGAATTAACGAGTAACTTCATAGAGGTTTAAGTGGGAATTTATGTACAATCTACACAACTAACAGCCGTCGAATAAAAAAAACACAAACTTCCTCCTCCTAATCACCCTTGTCGATGTTTAACGGGGAATAAAAACACTGTGTTGCCAGGTGATTTTTATCATCGTTTATACGCAGTATTGGTCCCTTCCCTTTCCTTCACTTCTGGCATCTACCTTTCTTCAATTAATAGTTCTTTCTATTAGATGTTGGCGCACTAAAGCAGCATTTCTATGTTAGGTTAGGTACCTCACAAGACGTCTTTTGGTGGTCATTTTCGTGTTTCCAAATATGTATTTTTCTTGTTTCTGTCTTGTTTAGACGTAATAATTTTGTTTAGCAACATGTGTGACATCAAATTGACGGGCATCAGAGTGAATTGGCTTAGACTGTCTTTTAAAGAGGGATTAAAGCAGCGTTCGAATTGTCTTGTAATGACAAACATCAATCAGATGAAAAGTACAAAATTGTTTATATAACAAAACATATTTATTTATTGAGAATTTTACCAAATATAAAAGGCTGTTTTAAAAGGTGTTATTTAAAACATTTAATTTACAGTGCAGTTTTTAATTTAAAAAATTATAATAATTGAAATTATGTGTGGAATATAATTACAATCTGTTAAGTAAAAAATTACCAAGGTTTGTACCAAGGTTTGTAAATGCCAATTTTGCAGAACTATAATTTGAACAATACATTATTTCCATCATTACTATAATATTATGTATTATTATTTATAAATACCAATTTTTCTCAACATTATTTTGAAACATAATTACTTTGATGTGTATTTATATTGTTTTAGTATCGATTGAACTTGTGTTTGGCTGTAATAACGAACTATATCATCTAAAATATGTATTAGAAAAATATAGCTACATTTTGTAGTTATATTTTAAAACTTTTTCTTGTTGGCGTCTTTCACTATTATTCTACAATAAGAAGGATCATTGTTAAAAATAATACTACTAAAAAAAGTAAAAGTTTGTATTATAAAATTTAGTTTGTACAGAAATATTAGGTGGCAAATACGCGAAACAAACAGTTATGCAACTCCATAACAATGTAGTATTGCCTACGAAATTTGTTATCATAAGGATATATACATAGATATCTAAGTATAAGCAGTCATGAGGCAAAAATGTACACACATGCTATTCGACGGTGATGTGCATTGGCGAAAGAATTGAGGGGAGCAACGATATCCAATTCAATTTCTCTGTGAAAATATAACATTTTAAGACCCAAAAGATGTTCATTGTTCATTTTCGAGTATACTGATAATGATACTGACTGATAACGATACGGTCTGATAACGATACGGACTGATAACGATACTCACTGATAACGATACGGACTGATAACGATACTCACTGATAACGATACACGCTGATAACGATACTCATTATTAACGATACTGACTAATAACGATAATCACTGATAACGATACACGCTGATAACGGTACTCATTGATAACGATATACGCTGATAACGGTACTTATTGATAAGGAAACGGAATGATAACAATACTCACTGATAACGATAATCATTAATCACGATACTCACTGTTAACAATACTCACTGATAACCAAACTAACTGATAACGATAATGACTGATAACGAAACTGACTGATAACAAAACTGACTGATAACAAAACTGACTTATAACGAAACTGACTGATAACAAAACTGATTTATAACTATACTAACTGATCACTAAATTGACTGATAACGATACTAACTAATTACTAAATTGACTGATAACGATACTAACTAATCACTAAATTGACTGATAACGATACTCACTGATAAAGATACTCCCTAATTACGATACTCACTGATAACGATATTGACTGATAACGATACTGCCTGATAACGATACTGACTGATAACGATACTGACTGATAACGATACTGACTGATAACGATACTGACTGATAACGATACTGACTGATAACAAAACTGATTGATAAAAAAACTTATTGATAAAGAAACTGACTGAGGACGATACTCACGGATCACAACATAATTGACTGAGAACGATACTGACTGATAACGATACTGACTAGTACCGAAACTGTTTAATTACGAAAATACTTGAATAATATGCTTTCTCAATCTAATAGTTCCTGTTTCACATAATGTATAATAGTAGTATAGAAAGTGTGGATTCTAATTCACTACTTTACTTTTGAACATGCCCTTTTACCTGTGACCGTACTCCCTATTCTTATCAGACAAGTTTTTGTAACCCTCCATATGTCTAATTCTTCACGATCAGGATGATTATGGGTCATAGGTGACCCCAAATCTTTTGTTTACTATATGTTTTTAGGATAATGATAATAATAATAATAATAAAGTGTTTTATTGGGGAAAAAAGCGAAAATACGGACATGTACGTGAACTTGGAAATCTAGTATATACATAAAAGGATACATTTTTCGAAAAATATAATTATAATTATGAGCATGTGCATTGTTTTTATGCGCTTGGAGATAATGTTTTTTAGCGAGAGAAGATCTCCTGGAAGCTAGAGATGAAATGTTTAGGTCGTTGGGTATATTTTCTGGGTAGTATATCATCCGGATAACTCTTCTCTGGAATATTTCGTAGATTTCAGATTATTGTTGGTTAACACCTATGAGGAGAGACTAGCCATATTCAAAAATGCTATGAATATTGGAGAAGTAAATTTTTAGGAGAGCTCTTTTATCAATGATATTTTTAAGTCGTCGGAGAGGGTATAGTTTTTTAGATGCAGTTTTTATGGTAGCAGATATGTGAGTCTTCCATTTTCTGTTTAGCAGATATGTGAGTCTTCCATTTTCTGTTTAGCAGATATGTGAGTCTTCCATTTTCTGTTTAAGCTGATGTTAATTCCGAAAAGTTTGATGTTGTTGCAGTATAATTGGTTGTTTGTGAGGATTCTCTTGTTTTGAGCAATACACATAATTTGAGTTTTAGTTCTGTTTAAAGTCAGGCCAAGTTCTTTGCTCTCTGAGTCTATAGTGGATATTATACTTTCAATGTTGGCATGAACAGTCGTAGCATCAGAGTGGGGGTGACGGCTGTGGTGTCTGCGTCTGAGTACTTGATGATGGTTGTAGAGTTAAAGTTGGTCAGGTTGCGAATATATACACAGAAGAGAGAGGGAGATAGCATGCCGCCTTGGGGAACGCCCGATGTTAGACTGATGGGTTCACACGTGTACCCAGGAATTTTGACGTATTGAATGCAGTCGCTTAGATAGTTTTTGAACAGAACAATCAGCTCTTTTGGTAGGTTAGTTTGTAGCAGAGATTTGAAGAGTTTGTCATGGGGATTGAATCAAAGCTTTGCGCTAAAGTCGAATGCAATAAGTGACGTAGCAGCATTACTTCGGTCGTCCATGTGTTTCGTTAGGTTGTCATGGACATGTATTAACGCGGATGTGGTGTTAGAGCAGGGCTTGAACCCATATTGGTGGGGACCGCAGTTGGCATACATGAATTTGTTTATTTTCGAGAAAAGGAGTTTTTCGGATATTTTAGAGCAAATGCACAAAAAGGATATAGATCTGAGGTCATTTATACATAGTTGTTTTTTTACTTTTTTTGGATAGGTATGATTAAGGAAGACTTCCAATGTTGTGGTACCTGTCGAAATATAATTATGAGGTTGAAGATGTGGGCTAGTGGTGCGGAAAATGCATCAGAGCTAATACGGAGCATTTTCGCCGAGATGTTGTCAAGTCCAGAGGCTTTTTTTGTCGTCGAGGTTCTTGAGAGAAGTTTTAACTTATTCTACAGAGATAGTGAAGCACCAGACATCGTTTTCAACAATAGGGAGATCATCAGAGAGTGAAAAGAAACTGGCAAAGTGTTGGTTGATAATAGCGGCGGGATTTAGGGTAGAGATGGACAGTTTAATATTGTCAATAAGGTCTTGAATACTTTTGTTTTTCGAAGTGTTGGTACCAGAAATGGCGTTAAAAATGTTCCATGGAGAATTCTTGGAATTCATATTTTTGGTTGTCAATATTCGTTTAGACTTGTCGATTTCATATTTGACTTTGAGTTTGTAAGTCCTGAAAGAAAGCGACAGTTTTTGAGCGGTTTCTCAACGTTGGTGAATGAGATTTTTGATGACCAGAGATAACCAGGGTTTTTCATTAAAGGAGACTGAAATTCTGCGTTTGCAAAGTTTGTCAAGCGCTTTTTTGATGTGATCGTGTTTGTTATCAATATATTCATTGGGTATATGATAGAAGTTAGTCCAGTTGGTTCTATTTAAGTCTTGTAAAATGTTCGCAATATTGCTGGCTCTGAAGTCATGTACAGTTTTGGAGTAAGATGTTCTTTCTTTGTAGTTTTATGGTGAGAAGACATTAAGATGCTTGCATGATCGGAGGTAAAAATTGGGGTAGTAACCTATGTATGACTACCAAAGATGACTAAAAAATATAAGATAAATATTGTTTTCTACATACAAATGTTTGTAGTAGATAATTCTAAAAAAATTATTAGTGGCTAATTACATTATAAAGTTATTATTTAATTTTAAATACGGTTTTTAGACTATTTTTAATTTTTTGACGAAAAATGACGTAATTCTTGACGTAACTTTTGTATTTAGTCTATAACATTTGATGTTTATAACTTACGAAAACGAAACTTTGTGTGATGACTCACCAACATAAGACAAATAGACATTTTAGTGATTTACGGCTGATTCAATTTTTATGTTTTTTTAATTTAGTGAAATGAAATTAAATAGATAGACCTTTTTAATAGCTACGTATGTGTTAGTACCATATTTTTTTAAATCGCTTAAAATTTGAGAGTTAAAAAAATAACTTTCTATTTATTTATAAGTAATAATTTAATTATAGTCAATTTTGTTTTTAGCCCATACATTTTGATGTTGACAACTTATGAATACCAAACTTTATATGATGACTCACTATCATCAGTCAAAATGTTTATACTACTTAAACATTTTTTTATAAGTAGTATAACATTAAACAAATATTTACAATGCGATCCATTATGGCCTATATTGCACAGGGGCAACTTTTTTTAAATTTCGTACCAAAATTTTAATTTTGCGAATTATTGGAATTTACGCGCATTTTTTTGAAATCGTATTCCTATAGGCTGATTTTAACAAGGTCAAGGTCGTTTTTCACTAATTCGGGGTCGGAGATTCCGAATCTGGGGTTCCCTAATTGATGTAGCAATTCATTACTATAAAAATCGGGTTTACTAATTGCAATTAACCAATCAAGGTAGAGTATTTAACATATTGCTTCTGATTGGATATTGTTGGTGATATAAAAGACGCTGTAAAGCGTTCTGGAGCTCATTCTTCTCTCTTGCACGGAACAGTTTGGACCTCCTCTCTTAAAGACGTACGAGTGATAAGAATCTCATACAAGATACCGCTATACTATGTCATCATACAATATTGTTGAACCTATTGTTGGAGCTAGTCTGCCATAATTGAAGGTGACCCCTCATCGTCGTTACAAGGCTGCGGAAAAGACATTACATTTTATCGACGTGTCAACAGAATACAACTGTGCCAGTTTAATTTTCAAGTCACTAGACTTTGTCAGCATTAAGGGTCTTATCGGCAACCAAGTTATCGGCTACCCATACACTACGGTAACAAGCATGGGCCGGATCCGCTCGAGCAGGACATCAAGGCGATGGAGTTTGAAGTCGGTATGAAGTTGGAGCATTTTCTACGGACAATGGAGACTCCGGATTTCAACCCAACTCTAAGCAAACTATTCATATCACAATGTCCAAGTCTACGTTCCGAAACGTTCTTACATTCCGAAACTTTACTACACTAGATGGACTATACTGGGCTAAGATCACACCTAATACACTTGCCTTTAATTAGGACGGTTCTATTGGCAATATGGCAGAGTTTGGACCTGACCGATATCAGTTCTTGCTCAAATGTAATGGAATATATTGTATTTCGGGCAACACGGCCGGGGACTCTGGTTATGTTGCAAGTCTTAATTTCCGTGTCATTCAACTTCGACATGAACCCATGGAAGTAATGAATGGATCACAATTACCTCGTACATGCCTCATATCGATCCAATCCCTAATGATGACGCCTCAACAGATTCTATGCAAACAATGCCAGCAGCTCCACCGCCATATTTTTTAGAATCGTCAACAAGGATCTCTTCAACGCCGCCAACATCGGGGGAAACAATACTACCATCGGGTCCACTCAAAATAAAAAGAAGCCTACACTGCAACGTCAGAATGCTATTATTCATGTGTTGGAGGAAACCCCCAAGAAGAAGAAGGCGGCAACACGCAAAGTGAAGAAGATCTCTACTCCTATGGAGTAAGTAACTAAATGTATTGTAGATATCTTCAGTAAAGACTTGAAGAGTAGAAAATTAATGTTGAAATATTTTATAAATGTTTGCAATCACACCATGTGTACTCTTTCTATGTTACTGCATATTTTATAGAATCTGCAATCTCACTAAGTGTACTCTTTCTATGTATGCTCCTTCATGTGTTATATTTAGAGAATTAATTCAATTTTATATGTTATGAAATATTTATTTTGTAATATTAAGAGAGATCTGGGTTTAAATATATTAATATATAACGCGAATATTATGCTAAATTATTTTATTAAAAAGATCTTGCATCTGATTGTATATTGTTCGTGATATAAAAATATCTCTTAACCCTTAATTGGTTTATTTAAATAAAACAAACCGCCTACATTTATTGAGAGAGTGAAAAGTCAAAAATATGTTTGAGTTGATTAAGCTCGTTTTATTGAGAGAGAAGCGTACAATATGTATAATAAGCTAATCCTGTATAGTCTTATCCTTTACCAACTCTGATTAGTTGATATTTTTCGACAGCTTAATTACTTCAAAAGACATTGCACTTATCTTCCCCAGCCACTTTTATATATAATGTATATAGGAGCTGCCATGCGAAATCAGTAAATAAAAATAACAGTGATGCAAAGATGACATCACTGTGTGACACTGTATGACATCACAAGATAAATCAATTATATAGTCTTTTCAGGTTTAAAAAAAAACTGAAGTGAGCATGGGGCTACCAGATCATTCTCAGATGCAATGGAATTTACTTTGGAAAGCATGGTGACTCTAACTATATAACCAGCTTAAATTTGCGTTCAGTTCAGATTCGTTAACAGGCAATGGATATTATTTTCAGAGCGGCTATACCTCGTGAATGTCTACTACTTAATGACGACGATACTACCTGTTTTAAAGAGAATAAACCGTTGACATCAGTGCGTAGAAAACTGTCTTCGACTCGTATTAACGGAATGTTTTCTTAAAGATTTCCAGAAGAAGGGGGGGAAGCTAGTCATCAATTAATTGTAAAAACATTTTGCGTCTACACCACCCAATTTACCTGTATCGGGTTTACGGAGAAGCATTGCCGTCATCTACATTTCAGTAGCGCAGAAACAGAGACAGAATGCTTCCACTGTGTTGGGGAAAATCGCAAAGAAAAATGCATCACTCAAACTGAAGATGATGGAGTAAGTGGTAACCAATAATTACTTACCGGTTAAGTAATCGAGCTCCTTAACACTAGAAGCGCCGGACCCGTCAATTGACGAATTTTCAACTTCAAGTACATGTAACTTTTGTTTTATACCTTTTCTTATTTATTCCTTCCTCCACTATTTTGTCTTGACGAGGTGCGTAAGCAGACCAATTTTTAAAATATAATCTCTTCATAAAAAAAATTATGGGTAGTTATACCTTTAAGCGCCGAACCCGTCAATTAACGATTGCTACAAATTTAGAAAATCAAATGTCAATTGCGTAGTTATAACACTTATTAAGTCCTCATTTATTGAACTGTATGACATATACTAACATTGTTTTTATAATAATTATATTATTCTTTTTATTATAGTTATCCAATTATATCAAAAAAGATGAAATGATCCAATGAAAAGTCCACATTTATTACACATAGATACAAAAAAAGTTATTCATCACAACATATTATGATACACATGACAGCCTTGCATTTGCCACAGACAGGTTTGACACATTTTCTACACAAATTAACTGCCCTATTATTGTGACAGTTGACATGAACTTGACAGGTCACTCGAATTTCAAGAACCACAGCAGGATTTGGTCGCACTTCTGGAGCCTCATCGACATCTTTTCGGAGCTCTTTGGACAGTTGTTGAACGAAGTCGCGTCTGCTGATACGAGAGTGCGTTTGTTCCTTGAAGAGCACCCAGGCGTTTATCGCAGCTAGGTCAAGAATAGTGAAGAACACGGCGAAAGGCCAGCGTCGACAGCTTGACTTTGTGGATATCTGTCGACACATGCTGTCGAGTGCGTCGACGCCGTATTTAATATTGTTATAGAATGTCACACTTTCGGGCCTTTTCTTTCCATATTCCTGGCGAACAGCACCACGGTATTGAGTGGAGAGAAGATGCACTACCTTTTTTAGCTTTCGCTTGATATCAGGTGAGGTTGAAATCGCCACATTCGAAGAAAATAGAGTCATGGAGTGCTAGACGTTGAGGAGGAGGGAGTTCACGGCGATTCGCACGTACAGTTCCAACGATTGTAGTTCAGACTTAGAGCATTAGGTGGCAAGATGTTTTGATGTAAAAAAATTGTCAACTGTTACGTTATAGCCTTTGTTATAGAGAGGCTCCATAAGAGTTTGTACAACGTGAGTCCCAAGAGACTCATGCCTTGTTTCATCACGGCCGAGGTAAGGCTTTATATTATAGCAATATTTGGATGAAACGTCCGCCAATATCTAAAATTTGATTCCGAATTTATCCGGTTTTGATCGAATATATTGCGTAAAACGACAGCGTGTTTTAGTCGGGAATAGCAACGTTGGGAATTATATACAAAACGATCTAAAACAGTCGATATTAGGCAAAACTTGTCATGTTTTAGATTTCTATGGCGATCCTGTCGGCGATTAAATCGGAGAAACTTCTTGATCTCTCGCATTCTTTGAAGACCCATGGAATTTGTTGAATATAGGGCAACCATAGATTTTAGACCAACGTGTTTCGAATGGGTAGTTTCGTTGGTTCATGACACCATGATTCCTATATACTAGCAACGTGATCGGACAATCTAAATTCAGTTAATACAGACGTGGTTGGGTTTTTCTGAACTTCTCTATCTACTACTACAGGTAAAAAGATAGATTTTCAGAGAGTTATATCTACGTGTTCTAATTCATTGATATAAACAATATATACATAAAAACGTGCGCCGGAATGAGAGCTACAAGAATATTTAATTTGTAAGCGGATAGCTTGAATAATAACAAAAATTCTCGATTAGACATTTGACATGTATTTTACATATTTAACTAGTATAAGATAAAATCGTCAATTGACGGGTTCGGCGCTTGTAGGTATATTAAAATTCCGGCGCTTCTAGTGTTTTAAAATACTAAAGTATTTAAGGCGTGTACATCGGTCAGGCAGCCACATACCTTAATATTTTCAAACTCGATACCCTAATAAGTTTGTAGGAGACGAGGTTTAGGTTTCTAGTTTTTCGCCTGAGTAGAAATTTAAAGGCGTTTTACTTGTACAGGCTCACATCTGTCTTATCTTTGAGTAAGAGTGCCCATGCATATCTTGAGAAAAGGTCAATCACTGTATGTTAGCATGTAGCGCTACCCCTTGTTCAGCGGTACATAGGGTTGGATCTCCACGATATACGCTTGCTTGCCACCGGTTTGTGTAGTGTGTAGGTTCATTGACTCTTTAGCCAGTTGATTAGTTATTTCCTCGAAAGACCGCTTGCCTTTACCAGGGTATTTATTCTGCAGTAGGAACTTGGAAGGGAAGCGTTGTTGTAGTATAATTGTTGGAGTAGGAGGGCTGCGGCAGCAGGTGATGTTTTGACATTCGATGCCGACTTTAACTGAGAATCCGTCCTCTGTTTTACAGTGTCGTGCAAAAGTATTAGGACACCTTACTTTTACCTACATTATTTGTGAATAGGCACGTCTGCTATCATTTATAACAGCATGATAAGTAACATTTATTGTACGTACAAGTCATAATATGATGGCCTATACGCGGCAAGCGGCTGAATTTATTCCCGCACAATTATTTTTAATAATATAATTATAATTATTATTAGTTGTGAAAAATAATTTGGAGGTGCAAAAAAAACTAAAAAATTGTATACATTTTCTAGCAAGAAAAATATATAGATCGGTCCTATTAAGTTTTAATGTACATAATTATGTTTGAAACAATTAAAAAACATACATATGCATACAGTACA
>JAUZND010004309.1:0-32456 GCA_034780555.1 Coelogynopora nodosa
ATAACTGTGATCAATCTCCCATATTATTAAACAATTTTAATGAAATATAAAATGCTTTCTTGGTTCAGAATAATAAGAACACCAATTTGAAGAATGATTTTACAATATGGGGTGTCACGTCATATAAGTTTTAACATCGTCTAAGTGGCTTACGTGCTAGTCTTCTATGTATATATGAATCCATCACTCAATGTTTTATTTGTCAATATTAAAATTTTATATACACAATTTCTGTTAATTTTCGCAAATTTTTATGCAAACATTTTCTTGATACAATATTCATTTTCAATATCCAGAATATTTATTAGGATACGCCTACATAATTGCCATATATTATGATTATAATATGTCCATTTTTAATTACTAGACCATTGTTTAATTTTACTTCGTAATTAATAAATATATATTGTGTAAAACCAATCAAAAAGAGCATTAAAACATATTTATAATAATATATAATATGAATAATAAAGTATTAGTACATTAACTATTTAGCATACGCTTCAAACAATAAAACATGCCTTACATACAATCAGTAAATTTCAAAAAAAATTTACGGTAAAAGATGTGAAATGTTTTATGCAGTGTGCATTAATTAAAATACACATTGAAAATAAATCAATTAGCAATTGTCACCATAGATAACACCAAAGAACCGGTCAATATAACTTCACTTGCCTACTTCCCACAATTAAAGAAGATTCAGTGTTGATACACTAGAAACAAGATGTAGAAATTAACGAATGGAACAATAATCTATATTTGTACAAAATTAAAAAAATCGATGCCTTTACTTAAGTAAATTTAAAAAAGCGCTTCTATTTAATATTATATTGTTAAATATATATACAATTTCTATAGACTCCGTTATTTGGAATTTCGATGAGACAATATTATATTTAAACCAATATTCTCTTACTTTCGATTAGGACAAAACCACGAAAACTGCGTCACAAATAACAAACATAGTTTATGGGATTCAATATAATCAAGTACGCAATCTACAGAGACCAATATACGAAAACAACAATTAACAGTTTAGAAGTGAATTAAACTGTATGATAAAACTTTCCTAAAGTAATTAGTACTTTAATCATGTATGCAAAATTATACAGCTATATATATATATATATATAAGTTATCTGCTTTTCGGAATATGTACACACATCGCGAGACAAAGTCTTACTTAGGCATTTAGAAATTCTAATTAATATGCGAAAAAAAAATATATATATTAATAAAATGGAAAATATTAACACCCATTTATTTATCTTATTCATCGTATGAAAATAATACAAAAAATACATTACAGGTTTTATATATACATCAAAAATCTTATTCACAGGCAAGCATAATTGGTCATTTGTACAATTTTAATTTATACATATACTATACAAGTCACAGCATTAGAAGAAACTAGAATTCTTCCCTAATTATTTATACATGCCATTAGAAAAAGGTGGTCTACCCCCAACATGACCTTGTGCACGCTGTGAAAGAGGTGGACCAGAGGGCGCCATTCGAGGACCAGGTCCATTAACACCCGGATGCAGGTAGATACAGTTAGCACCATGCCGACAGTTACCCATCTGATAGAACCGACACACATAAGCTGAGGGTTGCCTAAACATCGGGCCACCAGAATTGTTGGTTGGCATCGCTGGTGGTCCCAGTGGACGACGCGGACCGTAGTGGTTTCCTGAAAGTGGTCCTTGCATCATTCCCGGTGGTTGCATGCGGTAGTTGCTCCCACCTCCTCCACGGTTGAAGACGGGAGGCATCATCTGTTGCCCGCCAGGTAACATCGGACGTCGAAGTCCACCATGACCCATGTGCGGTCGATAACCGAAAGGCGGAGGCGGTTCACTGAAGTTATGCGGAAGATTGAATATTTTGCGTGCGACTAGTTGGTCTTTTAATGGTTCCAAAAGCTCCCGAACTCGCTCGACGTTAAGTTCTTCGAGATTTAAGTCGGGATAATTAATGCTAATTATTTCCCAGAGTTCTGAACGGATCTTGTCGTCTGGAGAAGAAGGAGGCATTATCTGAGGATTTTGGTCTTTACGTGTGTTTTTCTCATTTTCTAGTTCACTTGCAGGATTGGTTTCTGGAGTTGAATGATTATCTTTGCATAAGTTAGCTGCCATAGATTTTACCAAATCTGCCAGTTGTGGATTTAACGATACCTGCACAGATAAGGGAACAAGATTGCGTATATTCATTATAAGTGAATTTTTCACAAAAATGTAGTAGTTTATTTAAACCAACCTTTTAGATATATTACATTTAATGGAAAATTTAGTTTAACAAGTGCGTGAAGATAAGCAATAGTCGTAATAACTAATTTAATATTTAGAGCAAACACAGTAAGAAAATGTTGCAATACAATGTAATATATATAGCACCATTTACATTATTAGAAAAATTCTGGACTGCTTAACGTTCAATAAAAGCATTTTTTTACAATATAAGGAATTCAGTATATCGATAACGTCTTCAATGCAATTTCTATTTCTTATACCTTTACTGAACACAGGAATTTCTTCCATTATAGTTCAAGCTAAGGTCACTGGATAGCTACATAATTTTGAAGGGAATTTTACAAGTCAACTGAATCAAGCTCCAATATTTCTGCTGGTAGAAAGTTCAAATATTAGATGGCGCGGGAAAAAAGAAAGTATATGTAGGTTGACGTTTTTGCATCAAGGAATCTTTAACAATGACCTCTTGTATTTGACGTGGTGGGATGAAGATGTTTTCATTTGCAATCTTGGACATCATAGTCCTCGAGGAACGCTTTCTTCTTTCTAAAATGTCCAATTCGAGATCGGTATTCATAGCTAACACGCCACTTGTTCGTCTGCAGTCTACCGTGACAAATCGGGCTGTTCTACGCTGCACTTTTCACAAGGAATTATCTGGTTACTGGTTAGTCAAGGATTCCATACTGTTGCCACGTAGACATGGACGTAGTGTTTTTTAACATTAGTTGGGAAGTCGGAGTATTTTTTTTCATAAATTTTTTCATAAATAAATGTTTTTCCAATTAAGTTTTGAATCTAATGTTGACTTAAATATATTTTGCGGTCGTGACAAGTTTTAATTTGTCACAGTTAATAAGTTTAAAATGAAGAATTTCACATTTATCCGGATTGAATGCCATGGGCCATGTTTTTTCCCTTTGTTTAAGTATAATGAGGTCAGGGTCACTCTGTTGAGCTAAACAATCTTCAACTGCTACGATTTTGTGTTCAGTTAGACTGTCAGCAAATGGAATGTAAGTGAATGTAATACACAGTGAGCGGCCATTAATGTAAGTCAAGAAAAGAATAGGGCCCAAGGGTTGTGTACATTGGTTATTGAATTTATATCAAATAACTAAACATAAATATTTAATACCTTGTAAAATATTTAATATCAGATGAGTTAATGTTTCCAAAAAGCATGTAAATATTTGGCTGTGTCAAACAATACTGATCTCAAATACTCACTGAAGTTTTATTTCTTACTCAATTCTTTATACATTAAAAAACATTAGAAAATAAAGCTTTTTAAATAATAAAGGAAAATTATTTAAGCAGATAAGTAGCTGTAGATAAAAGTTGTAAATGATAGAGAAAACAAGTAGTATTTTAAAAACGATTCTGAAAAAAGGAACTGCCATAAACAGAAGAAAATGACTCGCTGATGATTTATTTAAAATTATATATATATATAGTATATAACTGACAACTACTACGTTTTAGAAAAAACATATTTATATTATACATAAAACTAAAAGTTAATCAAATTGGCCCTCGATATTTAATAAATTACAACATAATAACAAAAGAGGCAGAGTGACAAAACAAAAGATAAAGAAATTAATTATTAGAATAATAATAACTACATATATTACTTATCGTTTTTGAAACATTTAAGTAATTTTATTACTGTTAAAAGTTTATTACGAACTATTAGAAGATTTTTTTTCAAATTAAAATATAAAAAACTAGAATATTTATAAGAAATTTAATAAATTATAAGAAATATCATTAGTCATACTAACACAAAATATTTTATTTTTTTAAAAGGGTATACAATAAGCAAATATACTTTTTTGATATTTAAACGATAAACATAGAGATTTAATAAAATTGCATTTAAAGTTTCGTTTCTATAAACTAATACGTATTTCTATGTTATAATTGTTATATAATTGTTACACAAATGTACTCGTTACAAATTCGAAACGGCGAAATAATTATTAAAATACATATTCTTATATTCCTGATAAAATATTAGTAGTATAAAAAAAACATATTTAAAAATATACTATTAACACCAAAGCACAATAGAACCATTAACATTATTAAATGTGAATATTATTAACAATTTTGTTGCATTAGTGTAGCCTAATTTGACGCATATAAAATGTTAAACACATTAAACCAATAGGACTACTATTGTAACAAATTGAACGAAACCCATTCATTACGCAGTGTATTTTCGTTTTTAAATTTTCTTTGTTAAATACATATACTACTATATTTCATTAAAAAATAGTATGGATATATATATATATATATTACGAGCGTAACTATATTTTATTTAAAATGAGCGAATGAAACTGTACCAACTTAAATTGAAAAAAATGTTTTGAGATAAAACGCGCAAAACAAAACACTTGGCGAAGATTTATTATCTTTAATGTTTTCACGCAAAATAATTATAACGGATTATTCTTACAAAAAATAATGAATATCGTAACATCGTAATCAGCCGAGTATTATAACGTAAATTTTCTTTAAAAAACAATTATACTCAACATATTTTAGATAGCAATTTTAACATGTAACCTCAATAATAATCTAACATTACTTTAAAAGAAACTGATGCAATTGATGAGATAAGCCAAACGTTTAAACATACAAGCGCTCCTTTCATTTAATCGTAACGTTGAATAACGAAAAATAAATTCAATGATTGAAATAGGGCATGACAATAATTTCACGTGCATTTAAATATTTCAAAATTACATTATTACCAAGGCAATATAATGCTATTCAGCTAGAACTACTAGGACTTACAACATTAAAAGATTAACAACAAAAAATACTGTGTTAATCATTTCATTATTTTTTTCGAAATATAATACAATATAACAAATCAAAGGCAAATCGTAAAGATTCCTGATTTATTTCATTTATTCCAATGACTACGGTAACATTAGTAATACCAGTAATTAAAAATTACGTGTGTAGCAACCTCATAATCTTTAATAATATTAGTGTCACAGTTTTCTTCCCTACATTACTCTTAGAGTATAATGTTTGATAAAAATAAATCGAATATGTTAAGCTACACAAAAGGTGCTTTATTGTTACATATTTTGTATTTTTATGTTGTCTAATTTTTCAAATCGAGTGGGTAATTTAAAAGTGAACATCTATATATGAAATGTAAATATTGTTCTATATATATTTAAAAAATAACATTATGGTGTAAGTAAAAATGCAATCGATTATTCTTAACAACGATTGTAAATCACATACTTAAAAACAAAAATAATAAATGAGGTCAGATCATGCCCAATGTCCCTTATACAACAATCTTGATATAAAGTTAAAATGATATAATGCCCCACTTATACCAATAAAATAAAACATTAGGAGCATGATTGAGATCAAAAGTTGCACATCAGAATATCACAGCCTTTAACATAGTGTAAAATTTAAATACATTGAATTAAAATTATATTTTAAAGTGTAATAAAAAGTGTTTACTATGTAACCAGCACAATAACCGTTCAATGTAGTAAGCACCTTAGTTCCTCCATCTTTTTCTTTTTGGGTAATAATGAGCAATTCATCGCTAAGAGTACCACCATCATCACTTTTTAATACGTCTTCTCCATCGTTTTGTGCGACTGGATTGCTGATCTGCATGGGCATAAGTAAAATTACAAAGTAAATAATGGAACAACTAACACAGAAACGTTATTATTAAAATAAATAAAAAGTGTATTAAGTACAAAGATCGATACGAATTAATAGTTTTATAGATTATATGGATATCTAGATGCCAAATTTCTTAAATAGTCAATTTGGTGTAGCTTACAAAGGTTACGTGATATTGAAATCATCAATTAGTAAATCTCATTAGTCAAAACATATTTCTTTTTCATAGAGCTACTCTCTACTATAATATATGATTATAAAACTAGTACAATTTGAAAATATACACAAATTTAACACTAGAACTAAACGGTGTTGGTACTATTACGACAACTACGGGAGAAGGGGACGATCACACATAACTATCTCTATGGATCCCCTTGACAGGTCTTCATTCTAGCGGCGTAAATATTTTTATATTTTCTGACAGAATATATTGATCAATCGTACTTTGATCAATATTTTCAAAGTACGAACAAGCACAAAGACACATCCAGTTGATATTTTTTTTAATTAATCAGTTAAATGGTTTAGAAGCAACGTTCATGAGTTATTGTAATTTTCCCGTCTTTTCTCGTTCTCTCCAAATTTAGTCACAATTTTTTTACAAGCCTAGCTTTTGAAAATAGTTTCGACTCAAAAATATAAATAATCCCCGAGTTAATTCATTTACCGCTTCTTAATAAAACCAAAGTTGGATTTTGGTGTTGATGGGTGGGGGAGAAAATAAATCTCTGATACTGAATCCACAACTATACCAATATAACGCTATACTAAGTGCGCGAATGGAAACGTATAAGAAAACATTTGAAATAAATGTTTATACATGTTTAACAAGGGGGGAGTGGGGCAACTCCATCACCCACCTATCAGAGTAGAACTCTAAAAATGTAATTCAAAGATAATTTGTTGATTGAAAATGATCGACTTGACCTAATATCTGCCTAATTGTTTACACGTTATGGTATTTTTTCATGGCATATACATTATACGGCGATTTAATGATTTATTCACACTTTAACCACAGACAAGTCGGGTTAATTACATTATCTGGTTATCTAAATAAGAAAATTAATATGACATACTCAATGTTATAATGTCAAAGACAATACACATTATAGCATATTATAACGAAATAACAGTTATACACAGAAACCAACAATATGAACAAGACGAATTATATTATAATATATATATATATTATATAATATTATATATATATAAACGAATATTATATATTATTATATTCGGATTTATGTTTTTACGTACATCTTCAGTTGGTATTAAGAACGGTTCTTTAGCTTCGAAATTTTCAGGATCAGGTTCTGCGGAGCTTTCGGGAATACTTTCCTTTGTAAAATAAATAACTTGTAAAACTTTCTTTTCACGTTCCGCTTGAGTCTCACGTTCTTGTGAATTTGCTCCCTGTAATTCAGTTGCCGGTACATTTTCAAGAGCAGGCGGTTGACACCACTTTAAGGTAACAAAAAGAAATTATTCAATTAAACGTCTAACAAAATAAAGGTAGCATTAAATTATATAATAGTAATGATTGGTGTACAGTTTTTTATGTTACAAGTTATCATCCATTCACCTATATATGATCCATATTCGTTCACAGTAAACATCCACAGATCATAAAGCTTAAACATGAAATAAATAGTGTATCAGTTTATTAAAACTAATGCATTTTTTAGGTTATTTGATGTTTGCATGCACTAGATTCCAATACACCTTTAAAAGCATTTAATAAGTGGATTTATTATGTGCAAGAGTTAACAGACTGGTTTAATTTAACACTGATTCCGATTGTATTCTATATTATTCCATACTGATTTACGATATATTATGAAAAAATACATATAAACATCATAACAAAATTACATTTTATGACTTAACAATTAAAACGTAATACTTATTTGTCACAACAGTGAAAATAAGTTTGTTATTTTATAAGAAAATTAAAAGATTGCATTTTTTAAATTAACTATATTAAGTATTGATAAGTAATCTTGATTTCAATTATTAATTATTTTTTATTATTTATAAATAAATATTCTGGGTCACGTTTAGCAATATTTATTGTATATTAATTATAAGTAAAGCCAAAGGTAATGCATATTACAAAACATTACAAAAACATTAAACATGTATAATTGCCTAAAGAATTCTTCTGACTACTTATATTTCTGATTTAAATTATATTAGATTATTATATAAAATATTTGTTAGTTAAAATTTCTGAACTAAAAAGTACATTTTAATTGTTTAAAATAGATTTACGTTAAATTAATTATGCTAAGTAGTCTATTATATTACCACATGTAAAAATACCTTGATAGATGGTAACGTATACGCATCTTTTGTTTCAACGTCAGTACTACGTTTACAACCGGCAAACATCTGACGCTCAGACAAGTGTTCCTTTTTTTTCATCTCTTCCATTGAAACTCTGTTCACGTTAACTATAACATTTAGATAATAACAAAAATGTATAATATACAATAATATATAATACAAAACAATGTAAAACGATTTTTTTATGAATGACGGTACCACAACATAAACTAAAATATATAAAATAATTTTTACTACTTATTACATTATAATATAATATTATGCAATTTTAAAGTTGCATTTATCAAAAATAATTATAGAATACTTATACAATTCACGGAACAATATCTTTATTCACGTTAAAAAACAACATTAATTATAACTTTAAAATTAAGTTTTGATATAAAAGGTTGCTTATTTACTATATTTACGATAATAAAATATAATAACACACCTCGTTCAGTTTCATCCAATTCAAAAAAGAAAATGCTTTGTAAATCATCTTCAGTTGCCCAAGATACCCTCTTTTGTTTTTTAGTTGCTCCTATATTATGTTCACTCATGTCAGCCATAGAAGACTTCTTCGGACCCAAACCTTCAGTATTGGATTGCGCATCAGGAGTGGTGGCACTCGGAGACGACAGCTCAGTGCTGTCTTTGCGTGTCTAAAAAGCAGAAACCAAAAGATTATTGTTACTCATTTCACTAACAGGGTTGCCACTGTCTAGAAGTTAAAAAACACAACTGGCTAGAAAGTTACGCCAACTGAGGTGTAAATAATTATGGGGGTCTGAAATGTTTCACACTTTTAACGTAGTATTGACTAAAACAATCCTAGTAAGACGTGATTTTGTAATATTTTTTAATAAATATAAAAATATGCTTCAGTTTGTTAGTTAGAAAAAAACCATGTTATATTTAATGAACACTCAAAATACTAGTAATACATAAATAATAATTTTAGATCAAACACATTTAAATAATAATCAAAAAAATGTTAAATGTTATTTTTTATATATAACAAACGTATTTATTGGACTATCTTGTCAAATAATCCCATTGTTGACAAATAATATACATACATCGTTCAGGCATGGGTTTGATTTGGTGGAGCCCCCTAGTGGGGGGTTCGGGAGCCAACCCCAGAACTGTCTTCTAAACATAGCTGACTAAACATATGTGGTAATTAATATAACAAAATAGTAAACATAAACAAACATAATAAAATAGTAACTACATAACTAAACAGTAACATATCGTAAGAGTAACCATGAATGTTCCACCGAAATTCACGACTACCCCATTTCGGATATTATTATTGAAATTTTGAACGATTAAAAAAATGCCCCAAAATCACGAAAAAACCCATGCCTGATTTGTTAAAGGATATTTTTAAAGGTCGGCAAAATTTATATAAATATAGTAAACAAGAGTTTTTATTATATATTTTTTGGTAAAAAACAGGACAAGAACAGGTCCTGCTGAAAACAGGATGAGCTACAACCCACCAATAATATTTTAATTATTTAGATACTCACATTCTTTGAATTTTGACCATCTTTAGAGGTTTTTTTCTTTTTCCGAAGAACTGGTTGGGACGATGTCAGAGCATCCATAAATCCACTACTTTCATGAATGTCATGAGATGCTTGAAAAAAAACAATAAATTAGTCGCAGCAATAGTGTAAAACAAATTAATGTATATTCTCATACCTCGTCTTTTCTCAATTGTAATTTTTTGATGAAAAGATTCTAAAGGAATTTCGATCAATCCATTGGTTACAGATTCGCTTTTTTTCTTCGCTGATAAGCTAATAATATAAATAGAAAAATACAAAGGTTTACAATGTTTCTATACATAACAATATACTTATATAAATGAAAGCCGAACATATCTCAAAAAATTACTTTAACTGAGTTTGATTGGAAGTAAATCATAGTGAGCATAGTTAGCTGATCAAATTTAAGTTCAAAAAAAATTTAATATTCATATGAATAAACTTCTATATAAATTAATGTATAACTGCGAGCATATTCAAGAGGGCCGCGATGCGATTGTTAACCAAAGCAGCTAAGGCTAATCACATTGCTGTCCGATTGGAATATGCTTGTAGAAATATTGTAATGTAATTCATCGATTTAAATGCATTAATTTATTAAATAAAGCTAATTTAATTACTGGCACTTAGCGGTTAGGTTTGTTATGTCATTGCGAGCTTAATATTAAAATAAATCATACTGCAATATCATAGCATCATATTACAATGAGATTGATACTAATTAAATTAATTATATGTCTCGATAAAACTTGGTTTAGCTAAACTCGGTTTAAACCGTCTTACCAATGTGCCGATTTTTCGAGAAATGGAATTTTATGGTGAACCAGTATAATCGAAAGATAAGTGAAGTCACTATGGTGTAAATGCACTTTAATCGAATACAAAAGTTAAGTAGGAATAAAGAATATGGTCTTAATTCATCAATTTTAATAATAAAAGAAAACATTCAAAATTTTGATTTTAAAGTTTGAAACAAATAACGAGTTTGCGATTTTAAAGTAATTAATTCAAATAAATATCATTATTCAAATAAATATCATTATTCAAATAAAATTAACTAGGATAATTTGACAACTTATCTATATATTATTCATACAAATAATATATAATATACATTAAAACATTTATAATTATGACTGATCCGCAATGAGTACAATTTTTTTTACAATTTAATACTAACTACAACACTATTGCATATGTGCAAAAATTAAATATATGTTGACATTTAATTTAAACGAAACTGTTATTTTTTCTACAAAATTGTTATATTTTTCTTGAGCTTTTTTATATCAAACTCTATTGGTATAATGTAGTGTAAGAAGTCAAATAAATCTTTATAGCTGATGATTTAAAATAATTGTATTAATAGTTTTTAATTTGTAAAAAACAAACAAAAATGTAATAAATAATTAAGGATTCTAATTTTAAAATTTATCATTGAACATTTTTTAAAGAATACAATAAATTATATTCAAAGTGCAAACTGTGGCTTTATAAATCAAAATTACTTCTTTCTTCACATTTATTTGTACTTAGTTTTCAGTCGGATACCAGCAAAGATACTATATGGTGACAAAATTCGTTAACTGCCATATCATTTCACCAGCGGCCATTTTATTTTAGACAAAATAATGACTATGTCAGAACTTATTTTAGTGAGTATTTGTGAATAACATAAGATCGTTGGAAGGAAGTTATCTATATTTATGCCCACGATATTTTAAGTTGCTATAAGTATTAAACCTTTTGATTTAGGTTTAGTTTTTCGAGATTATATACGTATTAATTTATAATCTGATATAATGATATCTATTCCCTTTAATTAAAAGGTACATTTTTATTTAAAACTTATTATAAATTAAAAGCATATAATTATTCTATTTATCATCTATGTAAATGTCATATTAAAATTTTCCAGTATTAGTACTACTCATATTAATTTAGTAGTATGCATAAAAATTTAATATATTCTTATAAAACATATAAATCAATTAAAAGCCGCTTTGTGTGATGTTACAAAACTGTTATAAGCTGCTACAAATGTGATTTATCTGGTAGAAAAGAATGTGTCGAACCGGAGCGCCACACTTGTTTGAATAATAACGAAATGCTAGCGGTAAATTACAGACTAAATTATTACGCATATTATACGTCTAAATAGATAGGTACTAGTCAGGTGTGAAATTTGGCAGAGAAACTTTGATATACTATACTAGATGTGTACAGTATATTGTAGCTAACCATTAAAATGTGTAATGTATGTTACCATAATGCACATTACAAAAGTGGGCTGTTTGTTACCACATATAAAAGTATGTTAATCCATTAAAACAAGTATTGTATAGGTCACAAAACTGTCATCGATGGTGTTTTTTAATCTACTTTGTCTCAATTTTCTCTGCCAAAGTTTGAAATGGATTTTTACTTTGTATTATACAGACTTAAGACTTATCGAGTAATTTTTATTTTCGAAAAAATTAATCGAATATCATTTTTATGACCTGATTACATCATAAACTACAGTTAGGAACATAACCACAATTATATGCTATACAATATATTGACCCATATATTATATGCTATAACTTTTGATCAATGCAACCAATTCACTTGATTCTTTTCCACCTGTAATCTATAATAGTGTCATATAAAAGTCTTCTATTCTCAAGAAATAAATAGAGTTCTCAGTGGGGGCCTCGTTTAGCAAGTTTTGTTGTCGATGGAGATAAAAATCAAATATTTGAAGATATCTTTGGTGGATGCTCTCATTCTCTTTACGTAGAAAACACGTATTGGCAAGTTGATCTTGAATCGAGCGCTTTTATTTCTCACATTCATGTTTGGAATCGAGAAGGTCCTAGAGTTAATCGATTTTCGAAAGACCCACTTTCTAGTTAGTTCTTCTCTATCGGTCCGGGAACTCAGTCGGCTACTATAATTTGTGCTAGCTGCAATACTGAAGGTCGCTATGTTAGAATCAGACTGGATGGAACTGCATTTTAAAATTTTTAACAGTGTGAAGTAGAGGTGTATGGAGAGTGGCGTAAGTAGTTTTGAATTTAATTGATTTAAAAGATTTGAAACATTGAAGATCAGTTAACCCTTCGTACGTTGACATATTTTGTAGGGTTTGCTCCGTGGATGGGGGTACTTTACCACTCCTGAAACAACATAAGCACTTACTATTATCTGATTAAGCTGAAATTTGGTATACAGATATCTACTAAAGACTTGTCCAGCTATTTTTAGTAAAAAAATTAATCAATAATAATAATTGTTATGACTTGATTACGTCATAAACGCCAGTATAGAAAAACGATGGGAAAATAACCATATGTGCTATATATTGACCAATATAAGCTATAACATTTTATCAATGCAACGGACACGATTTTTTACATCTGATTCCAGACCACAATATCTATATTTGTGGATATATATAATTGTACTACTAATATAAATAAGCTATATGTAGTATAAATGCTATTTGAGTATTATTTTAAATTGCTGGGTATTTCAAAAAATGATTTTATTAATCAAGTTAAATGTATATAATTTACGTTAAACTTATTTTTTCTATTAACGCTGCAAGTTTCAGCTCTTAATATTATCGGGAAGTATGAAAATAGTTAAAAAATAACACAATTTTTTCTGGTATGTAAAAATATTAGAAATTATATTTGTTATATGTTTTAGTTGGATAAAAGTATTTTAGCCACATAGTAAAAAAAATCAAGGTTATACATTATATCGGACAATCAAAAACTTAAATTCTTTTTTTAATTGGCATATCCCCCCTCCACGTACGAAAGGTTAAGCGACCTTAGCTTTCGATTAAGCGAAAATGTTGACAAGTAGGCAATCTAGATCGCTTAGAAACCCATTTCAATCATTCTATTCGTTAATGTTCATTAGCTCAATTCCTTCATTGATTCTTTTTTATTGTTAGATATAAACCGATTTTAATTAAACCTATTTAGTGTATCGTATTTATTTCTGCATTTACCATTTGCTTGTTTGCAGCAAATTATTATAATCATTTTGTAATGTCCTGGTGATATAATATAAAAATCCTACATATTTTTGTAATTCAATATTTATCTAAGCGTGTTTCAATACAATATGAAATATTACTTTTTCCATTTTATATATAACTATATTGTCTGTTTAAAAATTAGTATTAATATTACTGCTGTTAATACTATTTTACTTTATTATTCTCTATAATGTACTAAATTAATTACTCTTTTTTAGCCAAAACTTCAAAACGTGATTTAAGTGCCAGAGATTCATTGGCGTCTTCAAGTCCAGCAGTACGCATCTTAGTCGGTGGAATTTTGACCGTTGATTTTTTCTTTGAACTGGGATCAGCTAATTCTGACTTTGTTAAAGCCATATCAAATGATTCTGACTTTGCCATTTCTATTTCATTGGAAGGTTCATTGTCCAGTTTTCGCTTCTTTGTAGGAGGCGTGCTATCAACTAAAACAATCAATTGTAAAAATTAATCAATTGTCGGAAACAATAAAAATATATATATATTTCGAGACTATGATATAGACTACCCAAAATGTTATTATGTCATTATAGTATGTGCATGGTAAATGTTATAATTCAAAGCGAATGTTATAATCATTCACCTAAAAATTCATTTGTAAAAATGTTTACAACATTAAATAGAAATAACAGATCGAAAAATATTTTTTATAAACACTAATAAATGCTGAGTAACAATAAGCTGAAATAGGTGCAAGACCATACACCAGATTAATCTAATTAAAAAAACTGTAGTATATTGTGAATCATAGAGACTAGGTTTTCGACAACTTTTACTAAAAATGTCTATATATTACTATAATATTACACTAATCGCTCAGATAAGAATATCACAATTGACATTTTCAGATTACATTAAAAAATTTGCTTCAGTGAATTCTTTTAACCACCCTATCACGCAAAAGATTTGGCCAATCAAAGACACGGTGCATAATTATAGACTATTGAACTAGTATGTTTTACATCGATTTATTTAACAGTCACCACGACATATTTGGACCGTAGCGCTAAACGAAAAAGTATTAATTCAATTAAAATGTTTAACGTGTGATATGATAAAATTAATTAATGTTAATATTTTTATTGTGTAATTTTTATATATAAATCATTAAAAATTCTAAATTATGAAAACCTTAAAGATTGCTCACATTTCCCCTTTTTCTGTAATTAAGATATCTAGTTTACTTTTATAAAAATTAAACAATAATAAGTTGATAATTGTATATTTCCTTCATATAAATATTTACATTTGATAAACTTTGTAAAGTGATGTCTAAATGTAATTACTTATCAAATGACTAATATCAAGCATGTTAAAAAACCATTGTCAAAATAATTTATGTTGATTCATATTATGATGTTCGTTAAGAAGGATACAGTCGCCAGGTATTCAGGAGTTCAAGAATTCACAGCCATTTTCCAGTTGTTCAAATATAATAATTATAACGTACTTGTAATTGAGTTACGTAAAAAAATATGATATAAATAATATATACAAATATGTACACATTTAAATATAGTTATAATTATTATATATACTGAATTATTTTTTTAAATATTATAAACTAGTAAAACAAAATGGGAGGGCATACAAAATTGTAGAAATCTAACAATACCAAAAAACAATAACAAATAAATATGTAAGAATCTATATTTAAAAATTTGAAAACACATTCAAAGTAATGTTACTAAAAATGTAATATTAGTTAAAAAATAAGTCATATTTCATTACAATAGCAAAATATTACCTACGTGATTTTTAGGTCTGTACAAATTAAATTTAACAGTAATGATTATGGACAAATATATATATATTAGTAGTATAATATAATATAACGTATTAGTATAACCTAATCTAATAAATGAAAAAGTTCATTCGATAAAAACATATTTTAAATTAAGTTGTCAAAAGATTGAATAATTAAAGTTATATAAAAAAAAGTACCTGCTTCAGAAGAATTTTGATTAGTTATCTGTACAACTCGTTTCCACTTCTTTATAATATCGTTGGCGACTTTGTTGATATCTAAACAGAAAAGAAAACCATACAGATATTTAAAAAATAACAAACACGTTTTAGATATAATTGATGATGATATCAAATCAGCACGATTGCATATTAAACTAGTATAGTAAGTCGAATAAATTAAATTAAACCACATGTATATTCTAGGGGTTTTCTGTTGTAGGAAAAAAAACTTTATAATCTGATCACATTGTGAATAAGTATAAAGGTAAAATTTGTTTCACGTACATTTTCATTAATAAAATTTAGAATTACAAGTTAAAGTTCAAGTTAAAGGTGAGTTTCTCGAATTTGAAAATATATTTATTTAAAAAAATGCGGATTTACTTAAGTTTAAGATATGCCAAAAAAATCGACCTTGATCAATTGTAAAATAACAATTAGTAATGATTGTTTCAAGCGTGTGTAGATAATATCTTAATTTTCAGTACATGTAAAATATAGAAAATGAATCCATTTTTCATAAAACAATGTGGTTCTCACGAAATTTGTTGTTCGAAATTTTAGATCTCACGACAGTGACTATTACCCGCCAAGTAAGTGTAACATTGATATTTTATAATAGTTGATAGAAAATAGTGTATCCATAGTATCCATGCAGTTATACAAAATAAACTCCTGCTTAGCGGAATTGATGGTATTAAACTTTAGACACGACAAGTAGTATGGGAAGGGCGACTTCTACTCCATGACTCTCACCCCTCCTTCAACATTAAAATTAACTAAATAGAATATTCTGCAAAAAAATTTCTGTTATCGCAGTCAATAGGAGACTTGTTCGTCCACTGACGTATTGCATAAACCACACATGTTAATTATAATTCATTTCTATAATTTTTAAAATTTTAATATAAAAATTTACTATAATACGATCGTTAAATATTATGGAGGCATTTGATGATTCAATTTGCCAAAATCATAGTCCCCCACATCACTAACGGAGTTATTAATTGAAACAAAAACACAACCCACTCTGTTATCAAAAATATACCAACATCGCGTAAGGCTGAATTACCCGTAAAATTGTTTTTCTACCTCTTCTTCAATACAAACCATTAATTGCATAGTCATTTTCAAACAATTAAATAGTTTAAAACATCGCATTATTTTGTCTTGTATTTTGTATATACTTTATATTCCCTCCAGAATTGTAGTCAAAAGCGTCGATTCTTCTTCGATGTTTCCTCCAATGACTATTTCTTCGTAGTCACTGAATGATTTCAGTTTGTTTTCTTCATCGACATTATGTGTAGATTGATATCCGTGTAATATGTCAACTTTGGTAACTTCGTTTAGTCAACATCTGTGAAAAATTATTTCCAATTGTATTTTTAGTTTAGTGGGCAGTCGAGTTAATGGTAGAAGAGTCGACAGTAACAATACATCTTTGATCGAAGTAAGCTACACTACACGAAGTAAGTAAGCACGAATTTTAATAATTTATTATTACATATATAACAATTCTTCTTCGTAATTGAAACTTTAATAGAGATCATGCTATGTTTATTAATTGTCTAGTTGGTTGTATTGAGAGTATATTTGTTGGATCATCTTATCTGTTTAGATTATCTGTTGGAAGCATCAATACGCTATCTCCGATTTGGAAACGACCCTAACCTTGTTCAAATTGACTCGAAAAATACGAATTACGCGAAATATGGCGGGTAGGAGGCCGGGTTGATCACTCATGGAGTGAAAAACGCCCTTCCCATACTACTACCAAAATGCATTTCAAATAATATGTTTGCGCACATCAGGGCTATGATGGGCTCCTAAAAAATTAAGATGTTTGAGAAATATAAAATAAGGAACTTAAACAAAATTAATATAATTAAAATTAATACACCATTTAGATAGTGTAGTAACATAATCAAATTGCACATATTTTAAAATAAGATTATACTTAATACCTGGCTCATAGCATAACATTGATAAGGAAAGGCACAATGAAAAATTGTATTATGTATTGATATAATTTTAATATAAAATGTAGTAACTTAATTAACTACAAGAAATTTATACAAAAAACGATCACCCCAATGCCAATTGTCTCCAGGAAATGCATATAGATCAGAGACTCAAACGATGTCGCAGATGTTTGAATCATTTTGCTCATAGGAGTATGTGAAGCATTTTTGGAATAAATACAATTTAAACAAAAAATGTATTTGTTTTGTGAATGATTCATTATTTGAAATAGAAAAATTATTTTGAAAATATTATAACTTTTTAATTTCGAGAAATTTAGGATTTTTGAGCAAATTTCAGGATTTAATATATTTCACTACGAATAAATGTTGGTGCCCAAACATCCTGGTAGCCTAATAACAGAACAAATGTTATAATAAACGCATGACATCGAAAACATTTAATAAAGTATACATTTTCGTCAGTCACTATTTTTATCCCTTTCTAAAAATATGATTCCTATAATTGATTTAATTAACCATCCATATAAATATTATGTCCCTTGTAGTAATTACCTGATTCTTCATGTTTAGATAAACTTTTTATAGCTTTTGGACAATTATTTGTGGTAAGTAATTCAACTGTGACTGGTAGAAGGCGATACAGCGTAAGAAGTTCTTTCAGAAGAGAAGTGTTCTCATTTTTCTGGGCAACTTGAAGCCAGTCACACAAAATATCCCAAGCACCCGTTCGACAAAGACGAAATTGAACCACTTCATCAGAAGCAGATATTATATTGATAAATAAACATTTTGGCACAAGCTTGCCATCTACTTTACGCATCATATCGACTACTTCTTTCATTGATGATTTCCGCACTCCACCACAAATTGTTAAGTGAGGAGATAATGTCTCCATGAATACAACTGGATTCTCAATACCCTGTAAGGTAAAATAAATAATATGAAACAAAATATAGCAATAACGTAAAATACATATAATGAAAAACCGGTGGCATACATAGTGGAGATCACTTAATCCAGATTTCTGTTGATTTTAAAAAGTATCTTATATTTAAATATCCTAAACTAGTAAATGTATGGCGGACAATAGGGTTCAGTGTGGAAATCCCTAAAATTTACAATTTAAACGAGGTCTGTCAGGTTTATCTCAAGGTCTGTCAGGTTTACCTAGAGGTCTGCAAGTTTTACCTCGAGGTCTGCAAGTTTTACCTCGAGGTCTGCAAGTTTTACCTCGAGGTCTGCAAAGGTATACCTCATTTAAATTGTTTATCTTTAAGATTTCCACACTGAACCTTTTGGTCCACTGGTGGACCAAAGGGTTCACTGTGCAGAAATCCTAAGATGTCTACAAAGCTTACCTCGTTTACCTCGAGGTCTGCAAGGTTTACCTCGTTTATCTCGAGGTCTGCAAGGTATACCTCGTTTAAATTGTAAATCTTAGAGATTTCCACACTGAACCCCTTGGTCCGCCATATAAATGCCTCGACGTGTTAGAAAACAAAAAGGAAAGATGAGATTTTCATAATAGCTCAGTTAAAAGTACTACAAAACCAATAAAATTAAGATTTTTAATATTAAGGAAAATAAATAATTTTAAAAAATCAGGATTTTGCACATATTTTATCATGGTTGAAATAAGAATATAAAATAAGGAATTAAATAAATATCTGGATTATGACAAACTGAATTAAGCAATCTCAACTGCTATATGGAACAGAATAAAATGATGCATGAAAATAAATTATAATAAGGAGTATTAACCCTAGAAGCAACAAGAGGATAATCAAACTGATCCACCAGTGTTTGATCGTTAACTACACAAATTATACTAATGCGATTATTGTCTTTATTAAGTGTCTATTAGGTGTTTAATAAGTGTCTTTCGATTCATTACTTAAATGACATAATACAAAAAAATACAATTTTATACATTTCAAAAAATTTGTTTGTAGCAAAAAGTAATTATGATTTTAGTCTAAAACCTTCATTGATTATTTTTATATACCTTTTCCTAAATAATTGGTTGGAGCTTATAGACATCTGTCGTAAGTGATCTAATTTTTTAAATACTTTAACTATCACATCTTTGTCGATAAATAGACATATAATTAAGCATCTAAATGGTGGGTCAATTTGAACATATATTTTTTAAGATTATTATAGTATATATACATAATCAATTATGTATGTTTTGTGTTTTTATATATAGAGACAATTCACATTATTATATATATACGTGAACGGAACGGAACGGAATAAAATATCATTTTGTTCTAAAGGTAAATAATAAGTACAAATACTTAAAAAAATGACATTGAACTAGTATATACGTTTCATCAATATTAGATTTATTAACTAAAAATATTATGGTTTCCCACTAATCATTATGGTAACGGGGTGATTATCAACAATAAGTCATTAAATATATACAAAAATATCAAAATGTTTCCCAATTTTTTTTTAGATTATACTAGAAATATAATTCAGTGCACTGGTGAATCATGTGTAGTATAATTTTAAATAAATTTTACAAAAACTGAAATGTAAAAAAACTATTTTTTAATTGTATTTTGGGTAAACATGTATTATTTTTTTGTATGGAATCAATTCTTTTTAAAAACTGAACATTTCGTTTTAAGGTGCTAAAATAAAGCACAAGACGGTCAATCATAATTTTATATTTGATAGAAGTATATTACCTACAATAAAAAAATTAATTGTACATGTTCCATTTATCAAATGATGTTTTAAAGCGTTATCACCAACGTGTAAGTAATATATTCAGTAGTAATAACGGAAATCTTCTATCCTATGAAATACTGTGATGATCTGAAGGTATATAACAATTAATATTTTCATTAATTAATTATGCTGAACCGTAATTAAATGTTTAATTCGGTTACATTTACTACAATTAATTGATGTACATTGTATTGGATTATATTTTATATTAGTTAATTGTGGTTTTTTGTTTTGTTGGTGTTTCAAACTTTTCATATTCTAATTATATACATCAAATTTAATGACTATGAATCTGAAAGGGTCAATTTAGACTTATTTAAAAAATAGATGGTTTCTATGGATTATATCAGTAGTGTGGGAGGTAAACTTTCAGGTCAAAGAAAGTTGATTAGTAGTATTTAGTAGTATCTAAGTAGTATTTAGTATTATCCAGAGCAATAATTATTCACATGAACATAAAATAAATATTCATTTTAGTTCGATATAATTGAAACATTGTAGTCGTACGATTGCTAAGTTTTTGCCATTTTGCTAACATTTGTGAAAGCAGTCTCACCGCTGCAAGGCTGTGTCCAAGAAGCTGAAAGCGCCTCCTCCATCAACCACAGCATAAAAGATCTAACGTATTCTTACAACAGAACCAAAGAAGTCTCCAAGGGCTACAAAATCAAACAAGACCCTGAGTTCTCCAGTGAAGATGCCAGCCTCCTGGCCCAAATTTGCAGCGATTAATACCGTTTCTTCAGACACTATAACAAACCGCTCAACCTCAATGGACATCCGTAGTGTCCCACATCCAAGAACGTCGCACACACTCTCGAGCACAGGTAAATTCGAAATTTGAATACACAATTGTATGGCTACGGTTTCTCCAAATTATCTTAGCATATTTGAATGTTGCATTTTATTAATGTATTACTTCATTATATGTTAACAATTTATACCAATATACCAAATTATATACCAAACTCCACTCCAATGTAGTCTCTAATAAGATCGGAATTAAAATAATGTGGTATTTTAATAAAAAATTAAAATCATTATAAAACTTTCAAGTGTATGAATCTTAATCATTGTCAAAAACTCATAAGACAAGTAATATTAAAGCATAATCAGGTAATTAAAAAGCTACACAAGTGAGCCTTCAGTAACACATAAAAATTTATATTTGTAATATATAAGGCTCTAATAAAATTATATTAATTTTTATTACTAAATGAAAATAAATAATTTTACTAATTGGTTTTATAACTAATATAGACCACATACATATAATTCTATACATAAAATGATTACACTATATATTGGATCTTTAAACAAGGCCACAATAATACAATATCTGATAGTAGTGTATACCTATTATACCTCTTTCATATGTAAAGTGAATAAAATAAATCAAATAACAATTATACTTAATAATTATGAAAATAAATCAAAGAATTTTATATGTCTGGATACAACTTAATGTACCAAAGAATGTTCAAAAATTATTTAAAAAATGACATAGTAATGATGTGATAATTGTTAGTAATAATATATTATATATACTAAATAATGTCCCTATACCATGCGCATGTAGTATCTGAAATTGATAAACATAATATGTGAAAATGTCGGATTTAAATAAAGGGAACATACCGGCCTGTTTCTAAATCCAGGGTTTTTCCAGAGTCATGGATTGTTGGAAAGCCTGTTTAAAATTGACCAAAAATTACACTTAACCGTTTTTTTTTGTTTTAATAACAACCTGTTTGAAATATAGTATTGTATTATTAAACTGTAGAAAAATTCATAAATGTATTAATATCTCAGATATAGGTTACATCCTTTTTTAAATAACAATGCATTATACAAAAACCAATGATCCAGAAATACACCATTTCCCCTAACACAATAAATGGAATCGTACAAATCTGCTGAAAATTAGTAAACTAAAAAAACGCTTTACACTGAAATGCAATAATTTTACAATGTTCCGAAAAAATCCCCTTTAAACAGTAGCATTAACTGTTATTGAATTATGTAGATTGTAAAAAAAAGTTACAGTTGGTAGCTGCGGTTTAAAATATAACTTCTTTATAGACGTTATTATCCGGGGAAACATTCTCAAAACACCTAATTCAGTGTTGACTAAAGCACTGCCGGATATGGTAGATAATTGGCAGTATGGTATGTAGTACATATTACTTTGATTTTATTTCAAACAAAATGTATTCCATTGTGTCAATCAGGACGTCAAGGCAACTGTATGTCATAGTAACTTAAAACAAGAACAATTTTATGTTTTAATAAATTTTAAAATAAATGTTGGAAACCTGTAGCTAAATATACATGAAAGAACTACTTATGTAGATGTTAAGCCAAAGAATATAATTCATACAACGGAAGACATCCACAAAATAACAAGCACATTTATTATTTTCTTGTTCGTGCATGCCTTCAGAATCTGCAAAAAGTAAAATTTTGACAATCCTGCCGGAAGTGAAAATTTACCATATTGGTAACACACAATGGGCATAATTACACAATATAATCAATGCAACTAAATACATATTAATATCAAAATAATCCAGTTATAGCAAGATTGAAGATATCGTCAAAATTATTGCTTGTTATATCCAAGGCAAGACATATTACAAATTAGGCTACTGGGAATAGGTTAACTTGCTTGTTAAGCAACTTATAGTCGAAATTATTATATTTTAGGTAGTATATGCAACATGTTAGAATGGAGGTCATGGCGGATTCGGAAGTATTTCAGTAATATACTGTACATATAAAGCATCTGGCCTGAACAAAAGTAGAAACAAAACATCATTCAGTCAGTTTCAGATTTAAATGGTAATAAATTCAAGCTAGACTACACTAATATTCCTTAAATACCAGTTCATTAAAAGTTAAAGCCAAAACACTCTATAGTATAGACATTTAGGAGACACCAAATCACTTTGAAGGTCATGTAAAATATTTTTGTAAATAAAATCAATGCAACAAATAAGTCTACCAACGTTTCAAATATCTACAACAGCAGGAAATGGTCAAACGTTCAAGGGATGATTTTAAAAATCCCCGAAACCGGGCATTTGAAAGTCAACACGTGTCTACTTCTTTTCCAATAATGTCGTTAAAAATTAAATGATAAATCAAAGACACGAACAAATCAATGAGATCAAAAGTAGATTTCCTTAATTATAAGAAAATATATATATATAAAAAAATATATTACCACTAGCAACACTCGACATCATACAAATAGGATAACAAGACATCATTAAGAAATTATATGAAAATTCATAGATATGTAGAAAAAGCTACCGATTAATAGCAATGAAGCTGGTATTGAAATTATATGTAAAACTAATCAAACGTGCTATACTACTCAAAAGTAGTATTTAAAAGAATTGCTAACAAAAGTACCATATGCCACGCATACCAAATGCTGATCTGTCAACATTTCCAATGTAGTAATTAACGTAGACTTCGTTAAATATATTTAAGCGCGAAATATTTATAAATTATATGTCTGAAAACAACGACAAATTATATCATTATGGGATATTATAGGGTTGACTAACAAGGAAGAACTTAGGGTTGACGAACAATACTTTAATTACAATTTAAACCTTAAAGTTGTACAATATCAATTAATACACGAACAATCACCAGTCCATAAAAAAATATTTTAAAAAATAAATCTTGCTTTTCGTGGTGATTAAGAGATGATTACGATATTAAATGTTTCACTATACTGAAAACATTGGACAAATGAATAAATAATGTAATTTATTCTAACATAATGTAGCAAATCATAACATCAAGCTAAGTACATAATTAACGGTAACCTAACAGAAATCTATCAATAGCATTTTTTAAATACATTTGACATTCATCTAATCACAATACTGGTTTAACTTCGGAGTCATTTTTAATATTTCAAGATTTTATAGAATGCACGTCCACCACAGAAATATATAAGTAAGATTACGATAACAAGACCACACTATTAAGACATATACGAAGTGACCGACGTTTGAAAGAAATACTTTATATGATTAAATCATTAAAATTCCAGAAAACCGGTTTTTTATATATTTATAATGTAGTCTTATCGTAAAAGTACCTATATAATTCTTTGGTACACGAGTTCGAGGTGCATTCTATAAAATATTGGAATTTGATCAAAATAATCAAGTTAAACCAGTGTTGTGATTAAAAATTATATTATAGAATTTTGCATGTTGAGCACTACGCTCACTTGTAAAAAATACAATTGTAACGACAGAATCACTCACATACTTATTTATCCAAATCCGTACATACAGGATTCGATAGTAGCAATCTTAAGAAATATACCACATCATTTAATATGCGACTGCTACCGTAATTTATCATCTAATATGGAATAAGGAAGTGTAGATAAATGGTCTAGAATTACTGCACCCAAAAGGTTTTAATACAACCTGTTATCGTCGAAATCTGTGTTGGCCTAATTTTTAACATATTTTCAGGTGACTTTCAAGATTATTGTTAAGCGAAACGCCATATCTGCGTATTTCAAAATTTTTAGAAATGAGTGTTTTGTGTTAGGAGTTATATTAGTAATATGCGCACGTAAGGCAAGTTAAAAATGCTTATAAGAAACCAAATATGGCCCAATTTGTAATACATTTTTAAAAGTTATATTACACTATAAAGATGTAGAATTTGAATATAACTCAATTTTGACAAAGCAGGTAGTGCGTTTTACGTTTAGCGCGGAAGAAGTACACCACGCTTGTAATATCAAAAGGAAAATGGTTGAAGACATAAAAATGAACATAATTTAAAATTGTCACGTTGTTTTATCAAACCCCTGAACGTTCTGAAACAGGATTTACAGACTAAATGCTCATAGTACAACAAATATGCACCTTTGTAAATATTGACTAAGTTATTGACTAAAAAATGACAATAGTAAATACAAGCGATCTAGACTTCAATTCAAAAAGCTATAATAAAAATAATTGGCCTAAGGAAAAACACTTCAACCTGCTGAACATACGTGATATTTTATCAGAAATCAAAGATATTTGCCTTAAATGTTACGGGACAAAGACAGTGAAGTCCAAAGCCACATTTTTTAAATTATTAAAAAACTCATGAGAGCCGATTACAAATTCGGATTGTCATAATACTATTTCAAATATAACCAACATAGCAAAAACCCAAAAAGGGAACATTCTAAGATAAATCCTTAAAACCTGAGATTACGACGTCAAGAGATGATGTCTAATATATTATCGATAGTGCAGCCATGAACAATTTATCATTAGACAGAGCAAATATTTAATTAATTAAATTTTAACAAGGGAGACAGGTCATAAAAATAAAACTACCTCCCAGATACCCATGAAATGTTAACTAATAAAATCAAATGGCTTTTGACATTCTATGCTGCACTTAAAAAAATTTGTATGAAAAGGATTTCTCAAAAGTTACTATATTATGAGCAAACAATATAAATTATTCATGGGAATTAAAATAATTCCAATTAGAAAAATGCCTTCCTCCTTATACCCGTAATAATCTTCATGTGCTGAAATAAAATAAAAAAACATTCAATAGGTCAGAGAATAAACCACAAAAGGAACACAGCACATTTAATTATATGTATCATTTTTATAAAACAAACAAATATCACTGAGTAAACTGTACAAAAATGATCAGTAACTATAAACGTGTAAACAAAACTCACCTAAATAACTAAGACTGGCAGTTTCCAATATTCATCCTTAAAAATCCAAAGATGCGGAGAGAAAAGACGGTGAATTTTTAAAAGGATTTATTTGAACACATGTACATACATTACCATTGTACCTTACAAAACAGTAGTTACTGAATACAAGAACGCCTTACCATAATTTATTTTCCTTGAATTTTCTGAAGACAAAAATACAAAAAGTTCTAAAATTTAGAGGTTTAATAGCTCATAGCTAGCCTAAAAACACAAGAAAAGACAGCTATACAATAAACATCTAAATTTAACTACATACTCTACATCATATTACAACCGGGAGTGCTAAAGAAAATAGGACAGATGGAGTGTTAACCCTTTCATAACTAAGAACGCATAAAAGAAATAGTTTACATAAAACTCTGAAGTTGTTATTTTGAATGTATATTTGTTATCTTGTCTTTGTATTATAAATGATACACCAATACATACACAAGTAATAATAAAATGGTATCAAACAAATGTGTTTAATTAATACAATTATCACTAATAAAACATTCATCATGACACTACATAAATAGCATAGGTATTAACAAAAACTGTTCTAATTAGATAAAAATATGTTGTATATGTAAGAACTTGTCTATACAATGTACTGTAGGTTTCATTCTGAATTCAAATTAGCGGAAAATATTTATATTGTAACAATAAGCAAAAAATCAGGGTGTTAAGTGTTTAAATTGACCAGTTCTTTCAATTAGTCTGAGTAGACCAAATATGAGTAAGTACCAAACAAATTATTATACAGAAAGTATATAAAATAGCAAAATAATTAAATAGTTTCAACATAAAAGTTTTTCTAAATGTTTAGAAAAGCAAAAAGGTTTATAGTATGCTAGTGTTTGATGAAAATATATATGGAGTCAATACTGCATTAAGAACTAAGCAAGAACTAAGAATGTCATAATAACAACATTAGTAGATTTTGAGTATAACCAAACGTATCAAATTACAAAGAGTCTGCACCCTACCCTACAACTTGGTGTTTCTAGAGTTAATATAAAGTGATAGTGGTACAAATTTGCAATAACTAAAGAACTGTTTCTCATTTCCTGCTCAATTCAGGCCTCCGAAACTGCTAATGCAGCGAAAATGATTCCTGCAATAATACAATAACAAATATAAGATTAGAAGAAGTAATCACATTCAGTTAAGTACGGCGACCAGGTTGTACTTTCTATCAGATCTATAAGCAATCCACATTTATGTCAAATGATCATGCAGTGCATGTTTTCCTTGGACTGTGTATTGACACTCCATCTTGTTGACAGTACAGATACTTATGGTAAAATCATGGTAACATATTTTCAACAAGTGATTGAATTAATAACCATTCAATGTTCCTCAGCTGATATATCTACTTTAGTAGCCAATATACACACCCAGACAATTAAGTCATGCTCTGATCAGAAAATATAATTTTATGAATGTCAATGAATACTGTATCACATTGAACTGCACCCTCCTGTTGTCCTCTGCATCACAAATACTAATAATAATATGCAAGGATACACTTCTTATTTTTTCAAAATGTGGAATGTCATGGATTGCAATATAGCTACTTCTGACAAATGTCTCAATGATATTGTTGGATCTGATCAGTAGAATCATTTATAGATGTTGTTAGCTTTCTTCCTTTGTTGATTATGACACTAAATATAACAAAAGATTACTACCCACATTCTTCTAAATTACTTGATATAATAAACTCATTACTATCTCAATTATTCCCTTTTATAATGTATACACATAATTAACTTTTGTCTTCAGATTCACATTCAATAAATTCATATTTCTTTTGAGAAATGTGATATAGCTATAAACATAATTGTTAGTATATGAATATTCATTTGCATATTTTCAGAAAATTATTAATTATCCTGTAAAAACGCTATGGAACACAAAGTGTACTAACATGCAAAACATATTTATCCCAACCCTTAAAGAACAAGGTGATAACCAGCACCTTACATTATATAGCCTATTAATAAACACTAATGACATTATAATTGGTATCAGTAAGTGTCACAAAAATTATTAGGCAGAATGATTATAAGGAAGTTAGTGATTTATGAAAGTTGCATCCTAAAAGTTTAAATACTTTTTCATACACTATTATATAAAAATATGTATAAGATTCAGGGCAGCAAACAAACAAAAACATTTGCAGAAATTTTGTAAATAATTCATCTTTACTGTAGGAATTTTTTTTGGAAAATTGTTATTAAATTTAGAAAGATTTCAGCTCATTTTGAGGCATGTATGGCACAATTATCTTCTCCATTAGGTTCTCTTGAAAAAGTAAGCACAATATAATTTATTTAAAATTCCCTTTGAATATGTAGAATTGTGTACAATACTCTTTAAAACATAAACAATACACTTCTGATTAAAATGGGTAGATATCAGCTATAGATAGAATGTTAGTAGAATAGATAGATTGTGTAGAATGTTACATATATGTAATCATAAGTATAGTCAAAGATTGCTAAAATTAGCAAAGCACAACATTTATTATTAAAATTATTACTGATCATACTTTGTAAACAAACACAATATGCATAAAAGCAGTACATTGTTTATACAGAAAGGACATGATAGACAGCCCAAAAATAACTACCATTCCAAAATTAGTACAGCTGGCAGCACCATAGTACTTTAAAGATCGCCTTAGTAGAATTTGAAAGTAAACAATGAAATATAGGTTAGTCAATTAGACTCCCTGGCTGGCGCTTATATGATTATTTAAATAAGAAAATTGATAACATAGTGAGCCATAATAAAAATATGTTAAACCAATTGTTTTTCCTTTCTATTTAATTACCAGTAATTTAATCCTTATAGCTGAGACTTCTTGTGACCTTAAAATAACAATATAGATTACATTAAATCCATAGTGTACAATTTCTAATAAGTAAATGAATAATTTTATTATATCATTATGATAAAAACTTACAATTCTAATATTATAAATAACCTATTACTTTCAATGCTACACAATTTTTTACCTAAACTAAACCTAGACTAAACTAAAGACATTAAGATAATAACTAGATGTGGGACTGTGTATGCTCTGTGATAGTCAAACATGAAATGAACAATACCATGTGATGTATGACATTCTTCCAAATAAAATGTACAATACAAATATTAGGTACCTACATGAAAGGATTAGACATAAAATTATACAAAATAAGACAATTATATGAAAGTTATATAATCATACATATAGAAAATCTTTTCCTGAAAGCATGCCTTCTAGACTTGCCCATGAGATGACTACAACAATTTTAAATGTTATCTGAACTTAGAATTACTAACAGTATATACCTGGAATAAGCTAAATAAATTCAAAAACTGAATACATTTAGTGCAGTAATTATCAACCAATCAGATCAAAGCACAGATGTTGAAATGACAAGACAAACCTATGTCATCTAACAACCTATTCAACTAGAAAAATCCTCTTTCATGCTATGGGTGTATTACCAAAAATTTCATACTGTGTTCTAATCATCATTTCCTATATGTAACATTGTTTGTTGCATTTAACTCTATATAACAAAAAATATAGCCATTAATCCACAGTGGATTCACCCAAAAGGCTTAAAAACCATTGAAATAATTTTTCATAACATACATTTTTGTAAAGAAAATTAAATTATTAATCAATTACTTTTTTAATAAGCTAATATTTTCAGTACTGAATCCAGATAAATTGCTTTATAGCTATAAAAAAAAGCCAGCTGCCAGCAAAAGTATGTGTTAATAACAATGATATAGTTCCAGAGATATGGAGGTTGAAAAAATCTGATTGTACATAGCAAATCTAAAATGTTAATGCTTAAAGCTCTATCTAGTGATATATTTAACATGTTAGTACTATTTTATTAATTGGATATAATTATCATAAACTGCAAATATAAATAGCAATTGAGTTAATTTTATCTTAGCAATTTAGGTATATGCAAGTAAGAATAATAGTAAGATATGTGGTACCATACATGCCATTCCAAGCAGTGAAAGTGTGTCTTTCCTTTACTAGATATATTCATCACATTTTATTTTACTCCACCAGTGGGAAGCCCATTCACTTTGGGTCCAAATGGGGATATTACTACCAGTTTGAATTTTGTACTGCTCATCAGGATAGGCACAATTATTTTTCACTTGGCCCTTTGGATGTTTCAAATCTTCTCAACAAAGTCAATCTCAAGGCCAATTCTTATCACCTCTACTTCAATAATTTTTTCAATTATATCCAACTTCTGGAAACTCTCACAACCTAACACATGTGAGCAAGTGGAACTACCAACCAGGCATACAATGAGAAATGTCCTTAATTAAGAGAGGCACCAATTTGGATTATTGAGTGGACCAGAACATATATATTTCTGTCATAATATCATTACAACTGAATCATGCATCTTGCTACAAACCTTGCTACTACTTTCAATTACTTACAAGTAATTTTTAAACATAAAGATGGTGAATGCTTGAGTCACCTACAGGATGACTGAACAATGCAGCATCTTGAATTTCACAAATTATTTTGATTTTGTAATAAATGGATTAATTGTGTTTGCTAACATTTTTTAATAACCAACACTAACCAGTTAAAATCATAAGTATTTTCAGAATACTTGGATGATAGGGATGCAGACAAAACATAGCAACCAATAGAAGAACCTGAAAGCATTCCATGAGGCTGAACAACCTACTGAACCTACTACAACACTGAAACACCAATTGACAATGAAACAGAACTCAAGAAGAAAATAATACACATGAAATTACTAAGAATGCTCCAATAATAGAACAACAAGAGAAGCCCTTGTCTAAATGGAAACAAGTTAAACTTGCATAATGGAACACATTCACAAAAGTTAGCTTACATCAAACAAGCAGTGAGAGATAGAAGCAATCACATACTTGCACAAAATAAAAAAGAAATTGAGAAAAAATATGAACTTATTTTACTATTTAAACCAATTGAAATACTCATTGGAACAATACCATAAAATAAGTGTAGCAGACAACAGTTATTTCTGAATTCTTTGGATATTTCAGAACAAGTAATCAGAACAGCACTTGAAACAGTAATAATGTATGGTTGGATCTTTTCCTTGTATTGTGACATTAATGTCACCATAATTCTGATATAAGTGACCTGGTACTTTAAGAACAAGTTCATTAAATTTCAGTGTACTTTCCTTGACCATGCTCAATATCAACCTCAGTTATTCTAACATAGTTATCTTTTTGAATATGGCCAAGGGTAATGTTGAGCATGGTCAAGAAAAATATACTGAAATTTATCCAACTCATGCCAAAAGTACCAGGTTACCTATAGTGCAGCTTAGTTAATCCAGGGTGTTATTTAGATATCCAGTCAAAATTAGAATTGTAGTTGTGTGTTTTGTCATGAGACTCTCACTGATATAACATATAATAAACAATATATTATTGAAAAAGATAGGCCCTACAACTGAAGAACATCAATGAATTTAATAATCAAAATTCAGTGATTTGATTGGGTTACTTTTTGCTAAATTGTGGAACAATATGGAAAAATAACATAAAAATGGGAAGTGTATCAAATAAGGACAAGACATAAAACAGTCAAATTGTGGGTATTTTGAACATAGAAGCCATGATCAGGTAACTTTTTCATACCTAAGACAAGGCAAGGTTTTATGTCAAATAAGGTAAGAAAGTATATTTAGCAATATGTTGGTCTTGCAAGTCTTGAGTTATTAGTATTTCCTAAACTAGCCACAGGGGTGGAAATTAACTTTTTATTAAGGTTGCCTGGGAGGGCAACCTTAATAAAAAATCATCTAAACAGGTTGCCCGCCCAGATATCTACTAGCCATAAAATTGTGTCAAAACTGAAGGTGTGAACAAGAGTTCTACAAATATGTAGTATAATCTTCACAGTAGAATAATATCTGGTAGTAAGACATGCTATCATCTTTCTTGTGTAAATTTAATTAAAGCATTACTATTGTAGTTCTCATCCTTTTCACATTTTCCTTCATCAGTTCTGGCCCTTTTTGCTGCAGGCTTCTCAACACCTTTGATAAAATTCCACAT
>JAUZND010004310.1:0-11771 GCA_034780555.1 Coelogynopora nodosa
GTTTAAATCGGCCAATAGGAAGCCATAGTAACCAAAAATCAAATACTCGATTCTGATTGGCTGAAAAAAATTCAAAATTTTTGGCGCAAAAATTTAAAATCATTTTATATTTGTGGGGGGATGACTAATTTATATTTTTAGATTTAGTTTCGGTTTCGGTTTCGGAGGGGGGAGGGAGGGGGTATGACTCATTTATATTTTTAGATTTAGTTTCGGTTTCGGTTTCAGGGGGGTGGCCTCAAGATGCTCCTTCCCTACTACTGTGGTCGAGATGGTGCTTTTCAATAAGGATGGTCACATTTATTATTTCAATAACATTCATTTTTCTCAAATTGAGATGAGAATATTCTATCAATTGGGGTACTAGGTTGTAATCGGGCGCAAATTATTAACTTGAACATATTCAACACGTGAATTCAAACTATACTTAACGAATTATTCTAGGCATATTGTATATATAAAGTCAAGCTTTATACCCTATCTTATACGAAATATACCTGTAAACATTTATTTGCAATAGAAAACCTATTTTTCATTGTAAAACTTACATAATTTCTCACGTTTATGGTATAACTATGAATATGGGTTACTGATAAAGCCTATAGAGATTGTAAATGGGCCATTTTTCTGGTGAATGGAGTGAATTCAATTTTTACAGCGGGCATAATAATTCTCACCTCTAAAAACACAATTCTGAATCATAGATATGAACAAATTTTTTAATTGAGTAGACCTGTTTGCTCATCTCCCGAGCGGTTATTATTATGTTAACTCGTCTAACTAGTCTTCATTGATTTTGCTCAATTTAAAAAACAATGTGTATGTGTGACAGGTGTGGAAGCATTAAAATGTATGCATTATAAACAATTCAGTTTATATAAATGCACTATAGCACAGCTGAACTGGCCGTTGAACTGAGTAGCTCAACCAGAAAAAAAGAAGATTTCAAAGTGCAAATTGGTAATCCATTTCACCGCAGAATGAACTTTTACAATACGGTACAAAATACCAGACTGCTGTATCGAAACAACTGAATTATCGACTATTAAAGCCATTTTTACCGCTTAATTGCACCACAATTCGGTGGCAAGAAGATCCAGTCGACTCGATACGCCTCCATACTGACTGGAAAAAGTTCTGGATTTCTACGATCGGCTTCTTAAAAAAGCCTCGCTTTCTCAGTGCAAAAAAATGCCCCGAAAGGAGAGTCCACCTCGTCTGGATCCTGGACAGCACAAAATCAAGGTCAAACTGAAAAACGGCACCAGCCACGTCAAGGTGCTGCCCAACACCGAGGAGACGCGCAACAAAAGCCACGAAAGTCGAAATTTTACCAGGAATCTGCACAAATCAGTCAGTTCAAAGTCGCTGCATAAAGACGTCGGTGATAGCGCGGGGAAGACTAATATTGTCTCGACAGCCGGTAAAGCGGGATCAATTCCTAAGTCCAGCAAAGAGGTAAGAGTCGACGGTGCTATAGCTATCAAGAGTAATACTCCAGGGGCGGCTACTTGCCATTCTAAGATGGAGAATTAGTAGGATTTCGAAGTTGTCTTGATTTTAATTGGTGAAGTTACATAACATATGCTTCTATTCATACATTTAAAACTATAATTAACAATCTCTTTTGTTATAATAAAATGACTGCATGTGTATTATATTGTTGAATAAATATGATTTTTGTATTTCCGGTCATTACGACTTATTTTCTTAATTAACGGCAGTTTCTTTGTATAATAAAATAATACGGACCTCTCATTAAACCATCGTCCCTTTTGTAGTACCGTTCAATTAGTTTATTATATCTTATGTCATAGATGCCGGGGCTCAGCCCCCGGTTCTATTATTCCGGTTTCAACCGGACCACTTGGCGGTGGGAGATTTTTATTTTTTCGCTTTTTTTATTTTCCGGGCAATGATCACGGAACCCCTCACCATCTTGTTAACCAGACCACTCAAAACTTGGTGGCTATACTCGACTGAGTATGTTGTTTGTGTTTAATAGAAAAGGTAAGATACTCTTTCCTATTTTCGTTACAGCATGTTTTGTTTATATAGTATATAATATATATATACATATACATATATATACAAACCAAGGAAATCTACTATATTCTAGTTGTCCATGACACAAACATACGTGTGTATAACTCACAATTAAAATAGATAAAACAAAATATGACATAAAAACTCATTCTATTATATATCAGTGATGTATTTACATGCATATGCACTGTCCTTTCAAAAGCATACATTTTGTACAAGTTTTGCAATAAAATAGAGTTTTCGGAACATCACTAAACTTCTCATGAATGTTTAAGCACTATTTCATATGTATATCTAAATACTATCTCCCTAATATTTTTAGAAATTGTATTCCAAAACTATGTGATATAGCTCAATGGTCTTAATATGGTCGATTAACAGCGCATTTTGTCATTTATGAGTAAGGCTTTCTTACCATCCCAGATTATTTCTTAATTAAGAGTAATAGATTTTACCATCCAAGAACCTTTGTTTTTTAACATTTTAGATTAATTATTTGTATTTAAGATTAAACCTGTCATATCATCCTGGATTATTTGCTATTTAAAAGTAAACCTTTCTTACCATCCTAGATTATTTGCTATTTAAGAGTAACCTTATCTTACCATCTACAATCTTACCTGGGGGACTCCCGATATTACTGGTGGTGCCCTACATAGGTGAAAACTGACCGTCTAAAATGACTAGCTTATTTCGGCCTTTAAGGAAGCTGGATATCCAATTCGCAGTTTTTCCCTGGATTCCGTAGTAACGTAGCAAAGAGAAGACGTTCTCGCAGAACTACGTCAAAGGCTTTAGAAAAGTGAAGGATTACCCAGTCAGTTTGATAGCTGTTGTTTATGTTCAGTTCAGAGCCAAGTCCTGAATGCATAGAAGGAGCTGAGACTCGGTGGATCTTCTGGCTTGAAAGCCCTTTTGAGTAGATGTTAATGCGCTGTTAATGTTAGGGTGCCCGACGATAGGCCTGAGTACAATATGTTCAAACACTTTGCTTGCAACCGAAGTGAGTGACATGGGGCGGTAGTTCGACGGAATGGTGTTGTCTTCTTTTTTGTAGAGGGGCGTGATGTAAACCAACTTCCATTCCGATGGTGCAATTCCCTGGTGTAAACTGGACTTTTCAATGGTAAATACTTTAAATGTGATTTAGTATGACTTAAAATGCTATTTTATTACTTTAAAGCGTATATTATGACTTTTAATGCTATGTTATGACTTTTAAATGGTATTTTATGACTTTAAATGTTATATTATGACTTTAAATGGTATATTTATATGACTTTAAATGATATATTTTAACTTTAAATGTGATTTTATAACTTTAAATGTGATTTTATGACTTTAAATGTGATTTTATGACTTTAAATGTGATTTTATGACTTTAAATGTGATTTTATGACTTTAAATGGTACATTATGACTTTAAATGTTATACATTATGACTTTAAATGGTAAATTATGACTGTCCACTCAGTCCTAGAATACGAAATATTGTGTAAAGGCATAAATATATATTTAATGTTTTAATTTGTACTTTCAAATTCGAAATGGAATTCACATTTACGTGTAAAAAAAGTGTAAAGAAATCTATCAACATAAATACAAAATTACCTCCAGCATCACAGAGTTTTGCAAAAACTTGTGTTACTATACACATCCTTTTTTTCCTATCGTGGACTTAAACATCCTTTTTGGGCCTATACATATATACTGAATATAAAATTTACAACACTTAACCTTTTGAGACCTTGTACCTTTAATCACAGCAAACAGTCTTTGGAAACAAATTCACAGAATCTATCTCAACTTTTCAACTGATTCTTTGAACACAATCACAACGCATCCCACTCATGTGCCTCAAACTAATTCTACCGATATTATTGGAATTTGTATAATTCATCGAAATGACCATTTTGATTCAATCGTCCCATTGAAAACAGCACTAAAATCCTCAACGCTACCTTAGGTTATTCCTACCTAAATTGTGAACAAATCAACTTATACAATTAACACTGTTCCCAATATTCTTATGACAAACATAAGATCTCTCCTACTTAAAACCGAGGACATTAGCTTCGAATCTCTTCGAGTGTGTTTGGCTTCGCCTTAAAAAATCAAACATTGTATTCGCATGTTTCTATATCCCTCCAGATGTGGCTATAAGTCAAAACGATTTGATTAATAAACATATTATTACGAACATCGACAACCTAATCCTCGCCACCCTTAATGTTGAGATTATTTTATGTGGTGATTTTAATCGTCTCAATATCAATAGTATCAAGTGTAACTGTTCCCTAAGCGACAACTTTATCACTAAACATAATCACAGGTAAAGCGATTCCATATTTCAGAATAAATTATGACCCCGAATCTCATAAACAGCAATACATTTCAAATTGAAATCGGCCCACCAATCGTTAAATTGCAATCACAATAACATCATTCATCTTAGCCCCCGAAAACGTGCACCTGATAATACCCAAGTTCTCGACTTTCAAAATACTCTTATAATACGGCTTATTTCTCTAAGAAAGACAAACATTGAATTATAATCCATTAATATCAAACTCCTCATACACAAACGTTGAAAAGCTTTTCAGACCCAAATTTTTTATTGTATTTAATTATCGAAAATCTAAAAACAAAAAAATTAATTGATAAAGCGAAAAGATCAGGGAACAACAAACAATCTCAAAACATTTGGTGAAAAGCAAAATGCCTTCAAAGGTTTCGATAATGTGCTACTACTTTATACCAAAAAATCAGATGATTAAATTGCTGATCCACTTCGCCACATTATTGCTTTTTCTTACGAAACAAGAACATTCCCAGGTCTTTGGAAATGTGTAGATGTTATAGCCAGCATATAGACAGCATTATTCTTAAATATTACTCCTATATCACTACTTTCAACGCCCGCTAAAATCTTGGAGAAAGTCGCCCTTCATTATATCAAACATGATGACAATTTCCAGTTCGGTTTTCGGTAGAAATCATCGACCTGTCACACTTTGATTTATCTACCCGATTTCATAACCAGATCTCTTGACAATCCCTATATAAGCCATCGATCTAATTTCTTACGATTTTTAACGTGTTTTCGACAAAATTTACCACGATGTTCTTTTACAGCGATTATTTAACCTTAGTTTTCCAGAAGACCTCTGCCAGTGGATTAAGAGTTTTCTATGTTTCAGATTCCAACGAGTTCGTATTAGTTCCATTCGCAGCAGCCTGAAATCATTAACGTCTGGCGTTCCCCAAGGAAGCCTAATTGGCCCGTACTTATTTTGTGCTTTTATCTAGATACTCTGCAAACTGTGGACATTTATAACAACATACTCTCTGCTCATTGTACCATGTTTCAAGAGTGACTCAAATAAGCTCAAAATCGACGAATAAAATATAAATGTAATCTACTTGTCTCAAAATAATCTTCTTCCTATCAATTTTTGCAAAACCGCATCTATCACTTAAAAATATACATCCTTCTCCTCGCTTGATACTTCGGTATAATGTTCAATAAATCGATGAAATAGAACGAACGTGTGGATTAGATTATCAAAAAAGAAAATAAAAGTATTCACTACGTCAGACTTTAAAAAAACGTCATGTCGTGTAGTGATCTCATAGCCATCTACAATCAAACCACTCGCAGTATTCTTGAATATGCATTCCCTCTTTTTGTGGGACACAACAAAAATCTGGAGCAAAAACTAAAAATTAAAAGAGGAGCGCATCGAATTATCCGCAGATTTGTTTGCCCTAGAAACTGCCTCATAAATCTTTCTCAAAGTCATGACCAACAAAGCTTAAAACTATTCATTAAAATTATGGAACCTTTAGCCTACTGCATCCACTTTTTCCACAAATATGTCTTCACAGAAGTAGAATATTGATTCCTTACTGTCGCACAAACTGGCGACTTGCACTCGTTTATCCCATGTACCGGTATTTTGTACAATAACTCCTTACAATATATTCCTTCTTTATCATTAAACTGTTATGTATAAATCTCTAAATCGAAATCGCCTCCTCCCCCTCCACCTTCTTATTATTTGTAGTCTTTGTATGCTTTGTTTAAATCCTGAATCGATCTTCCATTTAAACTTCAACTGTTTGATGCTTCGTTTATAAAAAAACACGTCTCTGCTGCACAAATGTCTATCCACCTTTTCTCTCTCTCACTCTCTTTCTCTCTTCTCTCTTTTTTCTCTCTCTCTCTCTCATTTGAACATAATTTAAATACCCAATTAATGAATTACGTATTCAATAATTTTTCCAAGTGTTCAGTTAAGTAAGAATGAAACAAAGTAAGTATGAAACAAATAGGTGAATCCATTATTTTATATTTTAAATTGTACGTATAAGTATAAAATATATTGTCATTGATAACAAGTAATCCTGAATCAAAGAAAATAATCTCATATTTTTATGCATTATTAAAGTAACTGAAATAGTAAAGAGTGATTTTACCTCTATTTATTAAGAACGATGGTTGATGGTTGAATTTTGTTTTACTGGACCCTCAAGACGACTTGGCGGCTCTTTTGAAATACTTTTATAAGGGAAATTCTTTATTCGGTAATTAGTATTAAAACATTTTCGATCACCTAACGATATTATATACATTCAGCAGCAACAGATGGTACACTTTGGTATAAAATATATTTATCCACTTAACTATACAAAGTATATTCAGAGTGCAACCGACAATACACTAGCGAAACAGTTATTACAGTTAATATTAAGAAAGATTATTAAAAAAAGTTCGGTTTTCAATAACCGCTTGAACATTTTAAAATCCCGAGCATTTCTACATGCTGAGGACAGAGAGTTCCAAGCGGCGGCAGGTGCAGCCCAGCAGAAGGCTCCACGAGCTGACACAGTTCTTGCAAGAGGCTGGTGCAGATGTAAAGCTGACTGTGAGCGCAGGCAAAACGAGACAAAGATGACGTAGCTGTCTGAAGGAGACTCTGGAGGTATGCTGGAGCAGTATCTTGTATTTATTTAAAAGTTAAGCAGTTGAGTTTAAAATTGTTCGCTTACAGACCAGATAAAGCCAATGGAGTTCTCGAATTACGGAACTGATGTCATGACTGTAACGAGGGAGTTTCCAAACAACTCGAGCGCAACAGTTTATGTTATGAAGGCGCTTGACGCAGGAGACTTTGCACTCGCTGAGGATAGAATTGCAATAGTCAAGCTTTGTAAACACAAATAATCATATTGATGACTACAGCTTCAGGGAGAAATGGACGAATGCGGGATGACCGAGTGGGATGGCCGAGTGGTTAAGACGAGGGTGTTGTCTCGGAGCAGGTTCGAGCCCGCCCTTGGATTCTCGTGTTCCTGGCTAGCAGCTGTGTTATTAGTCGATAATTAGCGACCCTTAACGGGTTCGTTTGGTATGAAAAAACGTGAGTGACCGTGCCTCTATTGTAAGAGTCATTGGTGAAGTGGGCGCGCTTCATAAACTACTCACTGCTCCAGAATCAGGGCCCTTGATCCGTCTTTGAGTGTTTATTAAACAGAGTTTGACGTTAAATACACTTTATTATTATTATTATTATTATTATTAAATGGAATGAGCTCTGGCAAACAGTGCGGAAGTGGGCATCCAATCGAAGTGAGCTATCCAGGGTTACACCGAGAGTCTTTTCAGTATTAGAGGGATTTACAGATTTACTACACATGTTGAGATGGGGAATTTGAAGGAAGCCGTCACGAGGACACGAACCAGCGATAAAATAAAGCAGTTTTGTCAGGGTTTAGCTTTAGTCTGTTGGAATTGAACCAATCCGAAAGATCATGTAAGCAGTCTTCAAGATGACTCATGTTTGTAGAGGCATTACGACCATTAAAAGATATATAAATTGATGTGTCATAAGCATAAATCTGATGTTAAAGATCATGTGACGATATGATGTCAGTAACAGGGGCAGTGTAAAGAGAATACAAAAGAGGGCCATGGACGGACCTGTAAGTACGCCCCACTAGAGATACACTGAGCATAACAACTGATTCTCAACTATGACAGAGTGGGTTCAATTTTATGGGTTTACATTTTATGTGTAAATTCCATTTGATATTTTCAGTTTCTGAAATCGTTTAAGTAGTTCAATAGTCAAACATCAACATGTATAAAAATGTGTATAGAGTGTTACATATATAAGGTAATTTTAAAAAAATGTGTGATAAATAATCAGATCAACAATTTACCACTAAAAAATAATAAAAATACAAAACCAATCGCCGTCAGTATATTTAAAGAATGCAAATTCGAATTTAAGTCCAAGTTCAAGTTTTCAAGATTTCATTAAATCAAACAACAGACTTCGCAATAAAGTTATTTAATATATATATTATAACCAAATATTTTTAATTAGTTTATAATATACAAAATATGGTATTTATATAGCGATGAAATTTTTGTAAAATCAATTAAAACCTTAAAATTTAAACATTGAATTATAATAATAAATAAATTTTTAAAAAATTATTTTATGTAACGCCAATAATTATCACAACATTATGTCAGAATGACTGAGAAGGGCACATGAAAAGGTATGTTTTCAGTTTGGTGTTAAATATAGCGATGTACCTGACAGTACGTACAGAAAAAGCTAGGAATTCCAATTTTTGGGCGCAACAACAAAAAATTCGCGCTATCTCTAACATACCGATATTTCGATGTCCGTATCTTGAGAAATCCTGCAATAGATAATCGAGTGTTGAATGTACGTACTGCAGTCATGGCCAGAATAAACGAATCACCCTAAAAAATAGAGTTTTTTGCGAAAACCTCTATTATCAAGTAACATAGAAATATTATTGTCAAAAAAACACAAATATTTGTTTCAAATGATTAATACTTTGTATGCAAAACCTTTATTATTTAGCATTGTACTAATCCTATTTTGCATAGATGTACAGCGTAGCTCACAATAGTCTGGGGAAATCTAATTCACCCACACGTCTTTGATGTATTTTTTTAAGTCCAGCAGTGTAGTTGGATTTTTGGAAGCCACATTGGCCTTGAGAATGGTCCAACAATTCGCCATGGGATTTAGATCTGTCGAGTTCTACGGCCACGTACCAATAACCTTGATGCCAGCGTCCAGGAGCCACTTTTTTGGCGGCCATGGTTTGATAGCGTGGAGCTCCATCGTACTGGAAGTGGTTGCAGTTCTTGATCGTCATGAAACGAGGCAGCTTATCTTTCAATACCTTCAGATAGACAAGGCCGTTGATTGTTGTTACCTCGGGCATAATCCAGAGACCACTCCTTTCCTTGGTACAGATGGCTCCCCACACTATGACCTTCGGGGCATTCTTCACGGTCGATACTGTAAAGCGGGGATTGTAACGTCCATTTTTATGTGGCCATACATGCCTGGTGAATGCATAGAACTGTGCCATGATTGTCTTATCACTAAACATGACTCGTCTTCGGTCCTCCTCAGTCCAATCGCGGTACTTCGCGAAGAATGCCAGCCGACTGCAAATATTCGTTTGGGGGAGCTTGGGCTTCCAGTCTGGTCGTTAGGACTTCAGGCCATGTTCCACCAATCTCCTTCTGACTGTCCTCGCGCTCAACCCGGATTCTGATGGTAAATACAGGGTGATGGCTAATGAGGTCTTCCTGGGATACAGCTTGCTCTGTCGGACGATTGAGCAGTCCAACTTCTTCGTCGAACCACGACGACGTCCAACTGGCTTCTTGTAATCAAACTTCCCAAAGGTAAGAATTTTCTGCAAAGATCGGATGACAACGGGTTGAGAGATCTTGATTCTGGACGCTATTTCCCGTTAGGAATAGTTTTCTTCGTGGAGGGTAGAAATGATATCATGCGTGGTGTCTGGATTTTCTTTGCCAACAATTGTTACCTTAATCTGCGCTCGTACTAACTTTTCACACTGAAATACATTCAGCTAAATAGTCGATTAATAGAGGAAAATCAATAGGGGCAGTTTTAAATTTGTTGATACATTAATTCTAGCAATTAAAAGTAGAGTAATCTGTTTTTAGTAGCTGACGCATCCATTCTAGCTGTCGTGTGAAGGTAGACAGTTACACACAGGCAGACACACACACATTCATTCTGGCTTCTGAATGCTGAGTAACCTATATTTTGTAGGTGATGCATATATTCTGGCCATGACTGTAAATGAGTGGAGCTTTAAAGTATCATACAAGTAAACAGGTGTATAAAATAAAAATAAACAGCACTTTTTGATGGTGTGCTTTTAGGAGAACCGAAGTAACCGCAGTTGAGCAGCTAAATTTTAGATTGGTTGTAGTCGTTTAATGTATTTCTTTGGAAGATTGATATACAATAGGTATAAAGAATTGCAGCAATCAATTCGATAGATGTAATTACGCTGTGAAGATACTTTCCTAATGCGGACAATAAAACGAAGGTTGTATTTCTTTGATGTCAATGTTCCTAAATGAACACAAAAAGTTCTACCACTCAAATATTCATGCATCCAATATGCCCATTTCCTAGTAATTCCAAACAAATTAATAAATGTTGATATCAAGATAGTATAATCAATGCGGTTTCGAAGGCTGCTGACAAATCGAGTAAAATAAGAGGAACAGTGTGGTTTTTATCAAGTACCATATGTATGCCGTTGTATATATAAAAAACAGTAGTTTCTATGCTATTTTTATGATAATCTTCTGATTGATGCTGACAGTAAAGGTTATGACTTGCCATGTCTTTATTTAAGTGCGTAGCTGCAACCCGTTCGATCATTTTTCAGAAGAAGTATAGGTTTGAAACAGGACGGTAAGGTAATTATTCATAAATAATAATTTAATTTTAAGTATAATATAATATATTTGTACTGTCATGATAACGTTATATACAAAAAATTGCGTAATACATATTATATATTTTTTACATTTACCTTTTGTGTTTGTTTGCTGTTTGCTTACAAATGTTGTTTAAATACTAAAATTGAACAATATTTGCGATGGAACAGTATTTGACAGTTAACTTTTGAAATCTATGTAAAAAGAAGGAAGGGGTATAATGAAGACATCTTAAAGTTTTTATCCATTATAAACTGTAATATAAAAATAATACGTTATAATATATATGACATATTGTAATATTGTTGTATTTATTAAAATGATTTATAGATAATTAGGGTATTTATTTCATTTTTACCACCTCGAAAGTAGCCCTTATTGTTGAATGTAGCCTTGTTATTGGAAATTGTAACGTGATTACAAAATACTATAAAATGGAGTTGCTAAATAGAATAATTTGCCAATCGCTACCAGAATCTCTTTCACGTGTTCCTGTGCCAGATTCATTTGGAGGATTTTTTAAATTATCACGTATGTTATTTGGCTATTATTGTTTGTACGTTTTTGGAATTTCTTTATGTATTACATATTTGTTCAAAGATAAAATAAAATTAATGTTTAACTGTTTAGTTGAACTTTATTTTGGATTTCTAACATGGCTATGTGATTATATTTTATTTTCATTAATAGTATACATTGCTCTATAAGTTATAACACTGACATGTGCTTGTCATACAGTGCATTGTCTGTAATTTATTAATCAAAGATGTTAACTTATATGTTCGCCTATAGTCTGAATAAAAATACTAGGCTATGTGTCCACCTAGGTTATATATATACATAATAGCTAATATAAATATGAAAATACTGTTATATTATATTTGTATTAATAATATATA
>JAUZND010004311.1:0-11770 GCA_034780555.1 Coelogynopora nodosa
AACATCGTCAATAACCAGAGCAATTACTACATCATGTAACATCGTCAATAACCAGAGCAATTACTACATCATGTAACCTCGTGAATTACCAGAGCAATTACTACATCATGTAACATCGTCAATAACCAGAGCAATTACTACATCATGTAACATCGTCAATAACCAGAGCAATTACTACATCATGTAACCACCATTTTAATAAGTATACACTGCTTCGGTTTAATCTTGTGTTTTGTGCTTCTTCCTCTCTAAAACCTTTCGTTAAATGAATGATGATGATACTACTAAGTATATTAATAAAATAAATTATACAGACTCATAGTCTATGAGAGTTTTCTAAAACTAATACAAATTGTGGGCATTTTGTTACATTTTCCCATCAATATCATATTAATTCAATCTTGAGATGTGACTGTCATTTAAAATGATGCTCTGGTATATCTTTACTACATCTGAATTATTTTCAACATGAACACTTTTTTGGTTTATGATATTTAAAAATAAATTGTTCAATAAATTATTTAAACAAATTAATCATATTGCATTATACTATTTTTTCATGTAGTACTACAAAAATGTTTTAAATTTCCATACGATGAGAATGTTGATCATTAGCACACTGATTAAACTTGAACAGAAACCACTAATAAACTCAACTGTGTGAAAAAGTCAACCTAAACTATAAAAGGATCACTTTTCTCTTAGGGTGTTCTTTCTTCTTTGTATTGAAGCGCTATTTCACCGTACAGCTTTTTTAGAACTAAATTTGACTGTCATTCTCTGTATTCAACCGACATTGTTTGTCGACAGTAGCTATTGTTAAATCCTCTGAAAGGGTTTGCATGTTATCCAGTAGCTGGAACAATTATTCAGGTTCTTATTTTTGTTAGTCTGAATTCAGGTGAGCAGTGTTGTAGAAAAGCTTAATTTTTTACGCTTATTTTTAAAAAAGAAAAAAATAACTGCTGGCACTTTTTCCTTTAGTAAGATTTTGGCTATTTTGGATAACTCGTCTGAAAAATAATGAAAAATAACTAATGCTGAGAAAGAACATTTTATCACTGGTGGTGTTTTTGTGGTTTTTTAAAGTTTATTCAATTAAATAATTTATTCAATTTATTATAAATTATTAATATATATTATGTTCCGTAATCAGGATTTGTCAAGTGACCTTGACGCGGAAAATTATATAAATCCTTAATGGATAAATATATTAATTTATAACATCTATAACGGGTTTAACTATAAAAATGTGTAATTATATAAGCGTATATTTAATAAAGTTATTGTCTTTGTATTATTTTAATACTATTTTAGCATTGTAATATTTTCCTACATGTCATTTTAAATTTAACTTAAATAATATTACAATTTGAAATAGAAGATAATTTTAAAAAAAATTGTTTATTTGAATTTTAAATTACATGTACCATGATGTACCATGAGAAAATAATCTCCGCTGAAATTAAATATAACTTATACGATATCATATCATTATAATTTTAATCTCATGAAATATTTTCATCTTTTTTAGTGTCTAATAATATAGTGTTTATTTGAGCTAGTTCGTAAGAAGTAGTTGTATGGCTTCAATATCGTTTTCGATATCAGTTGTCATTTTTATCTGACAAATTCGTAACTAAGCTATTTTTAAGAACACATTTAGGTATCTAATTACCAGATTTATTTTTATGTCTGACGATTTAAATTATTTATTGTAATGTCTTATAAATAAAGCATGTCAAGCTGGTAATCGTCGAATTCCAAATATTTACTAAACATTGTTATAAAAGGCTATCTTGATAAAAGGCTATATACTATTTTGATTTATATAAAAAGGAAGGTGTTTTTACGAACCTTTTTATTTCTTTACTCATTTTAACGAAGTTTTGTCAAACAATCTCAAATTAATTAAATATGTAAAATTAAAAGCCACTAAACTACAACTATAAATGTTTATAATTGATTAAATGTTTAGTGTAAAACACTATTATCAAGATAAAATATTTTTTATAAATAAATGAACTACAATACATATTTAAATCGCTTATTTGAATAACAATAACATATTTTAATTATTGTAAATATTTTAATTTTAACAGATCATCACATTCAATTTTGCTATTGATATTAGGTTTTTTTCAATTGAATCAATATTGCCTCTTTGAATATTAAATTAAATTAATGCAGTCTTTGTCTTTGCCGATGATAGATGTTATAAATTTCGCTTTACATATTCAGTGACGATGAAAGATTACGAGTATACGCGAATACGAGAACATTATAATGACACCAATAGCAACTTTCATCATTACAGAATATATATAATAAATTTATAACATCTATCATCGGTGTCATTATAATGTTCTCGTATTCGCTGATGTAACTTTCTAATGGTACTGCCAATATATATTTTATTTCAACGGGTACATTGCATCCTTCGATGGAATTTTGTGTATTGCACTCATTTTTATTTGTTAGTGAACAGTTAGGTCATGTTCAGATTGTCAGGAATTTCTTTCAGCTTTAGCGCATGTCGAAGAGTGTAGAACCTTCGATACAATCTAATGGGTAGACCCACCGATTTGAAAATGTTTGTTATCTTTCTATCAGTTTTATCATCAATGAATGAAAAATTGAGATTATGGTATTTTTTGTCTGATGTTTTATTCTTCCTTGTATGTTTCTTAATTATTTGATTGATTTTTTTGTCGATATCCATTGATGGTGAGATCAGTTTGAATTTTCCATTCATTGATGATAAAACTGATAGAAAGATAAACATTTTAAAATCGGTGGGTCTACAAATTAGATTGTACCGAAGGAATTTCTGACATCTGAACATTACCTAACTGTTCGCTAACAAATAAAGATGAGTGCAATATACGAAATTGCATCTATCAGATGCAATGTACCCGTTGCAAGGAAATATATATTGGCAGTACCATCAGAAAGTTACATCAGCGAATACGAGAACATTATAATGACACCAATAGTGTCATCTTTCATCATCACAGAATATATAAAGTAAATTTATAACATCTATCATCGGCAAAGACAAAGACTGCATTAATTCAAGATTTTAAGAGGCAATTGAAAAAATCTAATATCAATAGCAAAATTGAATGTGATGATCTGAACTTCGCAAAAACCTCGTAGAAACTACCTACAGAAGCACTAAAGTTATTCAATACATATTGTGTTCCCTTACACCTCTTTACTGTTAAGTATAAACCAAAGTGTCTCCTCTCTCACGGTCAGGAATGGCTCGGCAGTGATGTGGAAAGCGGTGAATCAGACGACGAGTTGTCGGGTCCCACTGAGAAGAAGGCTAAAACTAAGGAAAGCTCCACGAAGTCGGAAGAGAGCTCCAGTGCCGGTGCCAGTGTTGCTTGTCAGATAAAAGTGGACGATTCTGAAGATGATGACGACGATGATGATGATGGTGGGTATTTTAACTTGCGTGTGCCATGTCAACAGTCGGCCAGATGTGGAAGGAATATTTTTTAGTTGCTTTAGTTGTTTTTGTCAAGTGTTTTTTATTAGATATCCAGAGGTGTTTACCATTACGGATTTTGAGCAGTAATTACTGTTTTTGACCGCAAATTCCGCAACACGGCATTATCACTTCTAATTCAGAATTTTTATTATTTAATAATATATTAATTTACGTCAATACGACAATATGTTTTTACAAATCAATTTATAAACAGTTAAAGTGTGTGTACTTTTGATGAGATTGTTGAATTGAAGTACAAACTTTAATTTATTTACTCGAATGAGAATAGTGCTAAATCACAGTTAGTATATATTTCTACCTTAGTTATATCTCTAGTACCCCATTACAACGCGTGCATGTAGTAAATAAGGACATATCATGCATTAGAAAGCATTTGGATTATGGAAAAAAAATTATTTCCTTTTTTTAAATTCCTTTTTTTAATTTTGGGGTGAACACATTTGGATATAGTTTTTCTCTTAGAATTTGTATACATTGTGTGTTTGAACTATTTATGGACATATGCAATTTTCTCACGATTGTACCATGATAATATATGAAATACGAACATCAAAAGTTGACAGATCTGCTGTGGCAAAAATATGTTTTATTTAACATTTAGGATATAATTTTATGGCTGAAGAGGTAATAGTGCGTAGAACTGACTAGATACATTTTTTAATGATATATTGCATAAATTTGTAGCACAATAAAAGTGATAAAAATTAAAACAATCATATTTATGACCGTTTCTACGAAAGTCATGTGAAATATTTTTATATTGATATTGAATTGACAATGAAAAAATTGCCAATTGAAACAATGAGGCGATACATATTGAGTAACTTCAATAAAAATGTTACTAAGTGCATTTGCATGACACGACATTTGGTTTGTGTGAATATTAATGTTAAATTAACAACATTTTGTACAAATATATAATTGGTAGATTTTGAATTGTTCACGTGTAAATATGCTTTTTGAAAGAGGCTGGTGATTCATTTAAAAGTAATTATTAGGATGTTTTAGTCTAATTTGATCTATTTCAACTATCTGTTCATTTATCATTTTTATTTATTATGTATTATCTAACGAGTTCAAATTTTATATAGACGGTTTTACTAAATTAGAAAATAGTAACAATTATATCAATTGAATTGTGTGAAGAAAAAAAAATCATTATTTAAAATTATATTAACAAATTATAAAAGGATAAATTAAAAATATTCTGACTTTCGGTTTTTCTTTTTATTGGGATAATACTAGTATATAAATTAATCCTTTTGCCCTTTTACCTGATTAATAAGCACATATAATTATATATAATGTGTCTATCTTTATATGCTATTGTCATAGTCCAATAAAGTAATAAATTACTATTTATTTGATTTTTCGCATCATATTTTGCTATAGAAATAGATAGTTAAAAATTTAGGTTATACATTATACCCTATTAATTATAAGATGGCTTGCGGAAAATACTTAATAATACTTAATAATACTCATTATTTATTTTAGGTACACAATATCATAAATGCTATCAAAATTGTATAGGTGTTACATGAAAATACAATCAAAATAATTATTCGTTTTACCACTCTACCAACAAATATTAACAACATTAGGTTAACAACACACATTACAATAAACTGAAACGTATGATAGAGAATACATTAAAAAGTTAACAAAGCAAAATAATATATTTAAAAAATGAATAATATTATCATAAGAGAATAAATATCTAAACGTTACATAATAAAGAAGGGATATGCGCAAACACTACTAAAATAAAGAAAAAAGGGAGGCCAGGGTTCAGCAACCAAAAACAGCTTACAAACGGAGATATAACAGATTACTTTTCACGAAAAGGTTAAGTTTTTAGAAGACATTTGAATTGATAATAATATTTTTCGGAGCATTAACAAGAGTTAAGATTGTTCCAAACACTTTAATCTTTAACGGAGAATGCAGATTTGCCGATACTGTGTTGCTAGGGACAACTGGTTTGATGAGAAGTATACGAAGTGTGACCTCTTAGCTGGAGATACCTTTAATAAGTTGGACAAATATAGAGGTGCTAAGCCATACAGTGGACGTAAAAACAGACTTTGAAAACAATTTCAAGGCAGACCAGAGAACAAATGAAGATCAACGTAGTTAAATTAGTGACGTACAAATCGGTACTTTCTTATATAGATATGTATTTTTAGTTCTTGTTGCCCACTTCACTAATTTAAACCCGCCTTGTCTGTCTAAAAACATCAATTCATCGAGAGAGAAAAACTTCGAAATTGTTTAATTGTTGATACACAGTCGTAAATAACTAGTTGCGTTGCCGGGTCGATTTTGGTGTGTTGTGGAAAGTTGTGATAATTCGACTGTCTTCAACGTAATTGTTAAGATGGACATGTATCTATTATATTAGTCTTTACAAAATACTTTCAAAATTACAATAGGAAGCTTAATTTTAAATGTTAATAAGATTAGTGTAAACATACAATATCATCAGAAAATCCACTTTTCTAAAGTAGAAGACTATGTTAACTCTCTATTTTAATTATTTCTAAAAAGATTTAATATAATGCAGAAAGTTGTATACCATTTATTCAAAAACTATTTTCCTTTGTGAGCTACATTGGCAAACTAGGTGATCAAGCTTCAAGTTACACAATATCGAAGATGTTGACTTTTTTCTTTCCAATTTTTTCTCACAACACGTTGTGTTTTGTTTGAAGAGAATATTAATAATTAGTTCATCTCAAATTACCAATTATTTTTATCTGCTTTTCAATAACGATCAAAGCTCTCTTAGTTCTCCTTTTATTTTATGTTAAGTCTCCGAGAAGTTTACAAAGTGATTTATCGGTATTATTTATAGACGCCACAAACAGTGAGGACTGTTTTAAGTAAAATAAGGAATTCATTTTAGTCTTTATATTTAAACTTACATTACAAATATTTAACACCACTAATTGGTGTTGTCTGTCTGTATGTTATTTGAGATATAGTGAATCCCAAAATGGACTATTCCTTGCGTCAATCCATCATCCTAAATATTTGACACTTGGCCTAGGGAACCAGGGGCACATAAGTGGGTTGCCATAGGATACGTGGGCATTGATTTATTATTGAGCGTAATTCGGAGATAATTTGGCTAAATTGTTGATAATTTGCATTTTTAGGATTTCATATAATTTGAATTAACACATAAACTTGTAGAGTGTTCTTAGATCGCACATCGAAAAACACAGAACACTTAGCACCAAATGAAAAATACTTTTATTATTTATTTTTTAATAATGACCTTCAAATATTTATGATCTATGAAATGGTATCAAATTCAAACGCGGAATGTATTACTAAATCGTTACAACAGCGCAATACAGGGAGCGCTATTTTTTAAAAACATACTTTATTTTTTTGTTGATTTCAATAAATCTATAATCCCGGCGATACAAAAATATTGTTGACTTAAGTATGTTATTGTGGGTATTATGAAGTTTCATAATTAATATAATAAAAAATAAATAAGTCCGATAGTCAAAACTTTAATTATATATTTATTTCGGATAACTTCCTTGAGTACTATAAAATTAATAAAAGCATTATAAATTTATGGACTCATATTTCAAATATGGTAAAATATTTTAAATTCAAACAAAATGATTATATAGCAATTGTTGGAAAAATTAGAATTTATCAATCTTAACAATCAATAGGCAATATTGATGAGTAGGTCGATAATTATAGATAGATATTATACATAAATTTGCACAATGTTATATTTATACAAATTTAGAGCATAGAGATATCCATCGACGATCCTGATTAATTGTTAACATATCATCATGGATGTGGATAGCTTCTTTAACGTGTCTGTCGGGGTGATCCTTATCATATTCTAAAATTATTTCAGTAAAAGGAACATTTAGTATGTGTTGGGTATTGTTATTATAATTACAATAGTTATTGTTATTACAGCCACTTACATGCACAAATAAAAACCTTACCCTATCTAACGCATTTTGCAAAAAGAAAAACATTATATATGAATTAACTTGTTCTATTTGTAATGATAAATATATTGGGAAAACCAAAAGAGAACTACATACTCGAATAAAGGAACATAATACAGCTATTGACAAAGGGGATTTCAAGATGTCAGCCATGGCAGAACACTACAATAAATATATTTTTAAAATTTATTTTATAATGCTAAGTCTGTAAAATTTAGATATTAATTCCGGCAATTCAAATCGTTAATAACAATATTTCTGGCCATTAAACATTAATAAAATTCAAATCAATATGGCAAGTTTTAATTAATGTGCGTAGCTATTGAAATGAAACATTTTCAACTACTTTAGACACATGCATTCAAGTTATACTATCCCCGACCAGTTTTTCACATTCTACAAAATGATACTAAATAAATTACGATAGATTGTTGATAAAGTTTATCATTGGACATATAAAAAATGCTTAATATTATTACATTAACGTGTATCAAATGTATAATTTGTTCCGTTTTTAACGGAACACATTTTCTCCTAAATATGAGATTCTTAATATATGTGTATTTGCTCACAATAAAACTACAACAATGTATATATATAGCATTAAACATTTTTTAATATTTTTAGCTTATTATATTAATCTCTTCATGGGCTATTTATAAATACTAAATTTCAAGAACTTATAACTTTTAAAAAAGGAACCATCACACGTAATGCGGAATATTTTTTCCGAAATATCAATGTTCTTAATTTTTAGATAAATTTTGCTTGTTCCATAGTTTAGTTAACTTTATTTTCATAAAGTAAAATTTAATTAAGATCTTATTATTGTACTATTTAGTTACTAATGTTACTAATAAATTTTACTCAAAAATATTTTGCATAATTTTGGTCAAAAATTAGATTTTTAATTTATTTAAGTTTTTTTGTTCACAGGAAAACTACAATAATTTTTGTTATAAGTTTTTAATAATTTTTAATAATAAAACTTTAATATTTTTAAATTTAATAATTTTACAGACTTAGCATTATAAAATAAATTTTAAAAATATATTTATTGTAGTGTTCTGCCATGGCTGACATCTTGAAATCCCCTTTGTGAATAGCTAAAAACAATTTTATATTTTTTGCTTTTGCTTTTGCATAATATTATTCTCTCCATGGGCTATTTGAAGATACCACATTTCAAGAACATATAACTTCAACTTACTAGAGAGCTGAAAACGGTCAACAATTTTCAAAATAAATAACACTTTTTTTATAAAACTTTGAACGATTCTCATTTGAGTTTGATAAGGCCGCTTTCGTCGGTTTTTGCACTAAAAATACAACATTTTCGTAAGTTTCGCATCATCAGAAAGGAAAAAGAGTCAAGATTAGAAGGGCTACCCCAACAGTACTAACACTACTATTCCACTCATCAATCAATAATTGAAATAAAGAAATTTATGATACTTAATATAATTGTTGGTCTTTATAAAATTATTTAGTTCCTATATTTTGGTACATTTGAAGTAACATGTTCTAATTTCAAAATTTGTATACATGTAATTTCAAACTCTAAAACCTTCTGGAGTACTTTTGTTCATTAGACCACTTTCGAATCATGAATAGTTTACATAATTATTTGTACATATAGACAATAATTTGTTCTTGACGTTTTATATTACGTAAATGAACACAATAAAAAAAATGTATGCATAATTTAAAACTAGTTAATAAAATTACAAATATCTAAAATGTAAATACGATTTAAATATTTATACATGTTACATATATTGACTTGCGCAATTAAAATGCAAGTACTGACTGTGTATTATATCTTATACAGAATGTCTTGGAAAGAATTGGTAATTTTGAACTGCTGTAAGGTGTGATCTAAGCCCTATGTTAAAAAACGATATAGTAGTTACCGTTATTAATAGTTCCTGTAGCCTTGAACACATATTTTTTAATCATATTAAAAAATTGTAAATCTTTCAGTATTAGTCTCTAATGTGTTTCATTTCGGAATAATTTGTTTTTATATAATAATAATATACCATTTTTTATGTGTAATCCTTATTAGTACCTAGTTTTAAATTTTGGTTCTGAGTGCCAAAAAGGCTTATGAATGTCTTCAAAATCTTTAAATTTGATTTCGTTTAGTCTCTATAGAGTCTTTTATGTGTAAAGGTGAATGATAACTTATTAGATGATGCTGCCACGTCCCCCTCTTCCATCCAGAACTCTTCGAAAACGCACCAGTTCCCGCGAGCGATGAGAGCTTCTCCGTCTACTGGACTCGTACCGGCAACTTCTGGGCCGATTTGGTGCGTCGAGGACTTGAAGAGGACGACGATGACGAAAGTGAAGAGGAGGAGGAAGGGAAAGGACAGTCTGCCCCGGCAGTGTCGCAAACATTGATCAATAAATACGCCAGACAGACAGCGCGCGACTTCTATAAGGAGAACCACAAACCTCCTCATTAATATCATTCCTCCCTATAGAACTGATGACTTTCCGATCTGTAAATAAATTTTTATTATGTTCATTGCTCAATATTTTTTCCTAATTTGTACTGATCATAGTTGATAGATTTATTTTGTAACATTTCGGCTGTTAAGATTTGTATATACAATAAACATTTACATAGTTATGATATAAAGAAAATCTTGTATTCTCTGTGTTTATATTACGGGAAATTGTTTGTTGAATTATGGAATTTTATAGATGAATTGAGTAGATTACTAATTGAATTTGTGAACTATTTTTGTACAGTAACTGGCAAGGAGAGTCTTATATTTATACTTCAAATTATATATATCTAGAAATAGGTTCAGTTTTGATGCATAGCCATCCTCTCGTCTCGTTTTTATGTGATAAATGTTTTCATGATTTTATCATTTTAACCATCAATCGGTTAAATTAATGACAATTCTGTTGTCTGTCTCAGTTTCAATGCTCAATGACTCGATTGAGTTTTCTTAAAATTCAATTTTCATCATTGCTTTATATCTTGACAAAATGAAATGTAAATAAATCTGTGTTAGAATATATTTTTTCGAAACAATTAAACTTTAATGTAGCGATTCATTGATGTTGACTAACTTATAGCCGAAAATAAAAAATTTCTCACAAGAAAAAGTAGATGGAATTTAATTTTTTTAATCAATTTATCACAAAATTTAACATCTCAAAATAAGTGGACTTAGTAATTTATTCAAAATGCCTTACTTATTGGGGAAATGTAAATGAAGTTTCTAAAAATATTGTGATTGGAAAAAGTTTGTTTAGGGAAAGATATGAAGCTGCATAATATGACATTTATTTGTAAATATACATTATCTCATACTTTAGTTTTTATCATGTTTTGAATCAACTTTTGTATATATTTTATATATAATTAATAGAATGGTATTATATCTACCGCACAATAACAAAATAAGGTTCACATGTCTTATTTTCAGTTGATCAACTTTTCTATTTTTATGAGACATGTTTTTTTCAGAAAATCAAGTTATGTTTAAATAATGATAACAGCAAGGAAGAACCTATTAAGGCTTTTAAGTTTTATTAAGAGAACACATTCAATCATTGTATAGAGTTTGGATATATAATGAATATATGTATATATACTACATCAATGAATCTATAGCGAGCGATGAGATTATTTGGTGACTATTATATACTATTTCTAGCTGTGCTAATTTGATTTGAGGCTAATAAATATCATTCACTCATTTAATTGAATCATTATAAACGTTTTATTTATGGATGTTTTTTGAAATTATGCGAGAGAAAATATATTTAAATATTTGTATATGAGATGTTTTGATCATATTTCGTTCATTTATAATATTATTGAGAATTTATTAACCGATTTATTACCCATGCATTCGCGACGTCATACATTAAAAAAGCTGCCTTCTTATTTGAATGTTTATCAGCCTATATAACTATTTTATAAAATCAACTGCATTTAATAGTTATTATTCAATTCTAATAAGATCTTAGACACGAATATTTTTGAAATATATAAATTGAAAGAAAATGTTATCTTTTCATTTTAACACTAGAAGCGCGGAGATTTGTGTATACCTATAAGCGCGAATACGTCAATTGACGTAAATATATATTTTTTTTCAAATAGCTATTATTTTTTAAACATTATTCAACAGCTACATTACAATGATATTCTAGATGTTATTATAAACCATTTGAGCTAAAAAATGATTATATCATGACACTAATATGCACTTTTTAGAGTATAACA
>JAUZND010004312.1:0-11770 GCA_034780555.1 Coelogynopora nodosa
TGTCTCCTCCAGAGAACACCATTACATAATCTCCTTTGTCAATCATGCCTGACTCTGTCCATCGGACTTCTGCCAGTACTAGGATATTGATATTAAGCCTTTTCATCTCTTTTATACAGTTGTCCATCACAGCTTGTTCCTACACATCTAGATATCTGGCAACTAGCATCAACCATTGAACCGTGATTATCAGAGTTATCCTAACCCTTGGCTTTGTTTTAGTCACCACACATACCTTGATTACACACCTGCTAAATTAGTTGGTCACTTTACGTGTGATTTTGAAACTGTTTTGATAACACTCCACTAATGCAATCAAATAATTGCGGGTATATTATATTATGTTGGAAAATCACATCAATTGCTGGTGTTAAAGTTACATATTTTATTCATTATTCTAGATTTTAATTCTGAATGTGTATATACATTACACTACATGTTGAAGAATACCTTCAAAGTTATCTCAGACTGTTATACAGACTGTATTTTAATATGTAACTATATTCATTCGATCGTCTGTAACATATTTTATATGATTTATTAGTATTCATGAGTGTTCAGTATATAATGTGTAGATTGAAGGTAATCGAAGGAAATATTCCGATAAGTTTTACTTCTCTAATCCAAAATAGATTTTATATGTTTGGCCCAACTATTACCGTACAACTCGTATCTATATTAGATATTTGACTTACATTGTATATGTTCTAAAAGGATTAATGTTGTATTTTTTATTCTTATTATTGATTCAAAAACCATTATTTTTCATTATTTTTTATTTTTCACTGATAATACCATTCTATGTGTTATAATGATAAACATGTTCGGTTTCTAATGTGATGTATAGTTTAACACATAAACATAATTCTAAATCTTTAATCACACTAATTTCTTTAATTGACACAAGTATGACCAAAGTGATATTATTTTTGCTTATAGTGTTTAATTTTTCATGATTTTTTGAGATTATATCCCTTTCTTTGCTTTATTTAGTCCAATCTGTTTCCAGTTTCAGTAAACTAATCTGATCTCAGTATTATAGCAAGGTCGCTAATAACTACCGTTCAGATTATTATGTATACTATTAATTATTGATAAACAGCTGTTGAATAATTATTAAGCTTGAATAGGACTATAAATTGATTCCTTTAAATAGAAGATAATAGCTTTTAAGTTTATATACGACTATAGTATGTTGACATTATACTATTGTATGATGGAACAATATTATTGTTTGTAGCCTTGCGTTTGTCAATTGAATCAGTTTCGAGTTAGACTAATATAACTATATATGAACAAGTCTCTGTTATAACTAATTTAATTATGTTTGTTTGGCTTATTGGCTGATTAATGCCTCATATGTATTCCATAATATTCCACTCTAGACTACAAATCGTTTATGAAGATATGATTTCGGTCAACAGTTTATTTATTATTCTGCTTACTTTGCTTGATTGGTATTAAATGTCTAATTGTTATTAAAGAAAAAGGATTTTTTAATCTTTATTACTTCCGGTAAATGTAGAAACGCCATTTGATTAAATTAATAGTAACTATTATTTCTTAAAAGCTTTAAATTGGACAATTAGCTATATCATATTCAAATCATACACAATCTCAATTTATTGAGTTTCCAATAGATATAATATTATTTTGTCCGATATATTAGTATTACTTGAAGGGCATTAACATATGGCTACTTTGCTTAATTAGTTTTTCTTTTCTTTTTTGAAACAAGTGTTATCTATTTAACATTCTGAAGGTGGTGATGGTGTCCCTTGGTGTCTCTCGCACTGTCCGTATCAACTCAAAGAAACTACATTATTGACAATTTATTATTATGTATTTTAATTATTTTGGCATTTTTGATATTTATACAATATTTATCCTTTTTACTTTATTTAATGTAGTGTTCAGTATATTATTTGCAACATTTTGGTCTGAAATTCTTTTTTTTTATCCGTTAACCGTAATTTTGATCACACCCTTGTCAACAGACTGATATATCAACTTTGTTTCTACTTATTTTTATATATGAACTTTAATTATCTGATTCTGGTTCAATTATTTAATAACTTTAAGTGACAGTTATTTTGTAGTTTATTTTCATTATCATTCTAAGTAAAACTTATTATTTTTTTGTTAATTAGTCGTATTAGTCAATGCGATGAATACATAATGTGCATTCCGAGAGATTTCGACCGATTGAACGTTCAAAGTTGTCCCAATTTGAATGATTATAAAATTACGAGATTTTGATGATAGAAACCAGGTGCCTCTGACCGGCTCTAATATGAATATGTTGGAATAAAAATATTTACTATTCAGCTACTAATTTTATTACCTTCTCTTATTTATAACAAATTTCAGCTAGCTATTGACACTAAGATTTAGTCTTATTTAATGGGGATCTATTTATTATACTAGTCGATGTATAAATTACAAATTTTGCATTTCATGTGCAACGTAGCAACTATTTAACTTTCAAGAGAAATTAAAGTTATCGTTGACACACATAATCATGGTGCCGCAGTATTTGCTGCAAATGTATCTATTTAAATACACTTATTATTTGTAATTTATTGCCGGACTGATGTAATTTTTTAAGATTATATAATTAGATCTATTCTGATAGCTATTTTCGTGGAACTTTCCATCTTGATTAGGATTACTCTTAACTAACTCTTCATGAAGTTTCTAGTCCTTATGTGACTATTCCTCCTCAAAATAAGTGAAGGGCCTCCTCAAGAAGTCATCTTTAACTAAAAGACAGCGTTAATTGATCCAATTAAGTGAAATATTGGCTTTAGTTGCGAATGTGATCTAATTTTAAATGTTTTATTTAAAATAATACTTTTTCCTTATCTATAAATGCAGTTATATATTCTAAGTAAATACAATTTTCATAATTTAAATAATTATTCTGAAATATTTTTTATTTTGTTCTTTTAGTACTATTTTAATTGATTTTTTTTCTATAAAAGGGTTATTTAAAAGTATTTTTAGCTGTTTTTATTTTGTAGAAATAACTATATATTTCTATTTTTCCCTATTCAATGTTTACATTGATTAAATTATAATTCGTTATAAAATATTTGCTTCATCTTCCCAACATTTCAAAAGTTTCAAAGAATCAAATGGTGAATAAACTGTAAACATTAAATTTGCACTTATTCAAAGTGTTTGAAGTTAGAAAACAGTAATCCATGTAGAAATATATTTTAATACATGAATTTAAATAGTTTCTGGCCTCAGTTAATGAACTATTGCAAATTTTAAGATTTTTAAAGTGGTAGTGCTCTTAACTATATTATTGTGTCATGTACCGTTGTCTTTTGAAGGTGCAAAGGTTTGATTGGGGGGTAATTTGGTCGGCGATGTCTGCCCCTCTAGTGTCGGCCATGGATGGATGAGTTCCAGAGATTGTCGTGTGCGTTGAAGTCGCCCAATATGGTGGTGATATTGAATCTGTTATTGAGATTGGAGAAGCAGTTTTCTGGACGGGATGAGGTGGGTGTATGTAGATGTTAACTGGTATATGTTCGATAGGTAAAATGAGGGGTGTAGAAGATGGTTTAGTGGACGAGTGTGATTAAACCACCCTATTTATGTATCGATCCTGCGATATTGTCAGTGAAGTGCGGAATAACAAATTAAATTGGACATTGTGTGATTGCGGTATATTTAATCCCAGGTTTTGGGGAAAGGTGTAGAGCTTGGAAGTGAGTAAATATCGCCAGCCAGAGAAAGAAGAGCTAACAATCATGCTGATTTAGACTGTTTCCATGTGATAAAAAAAAGGAAGTACGTTTCCTGTGGGGGTATGCAAACAAACGCTAATAATAAATACTATGATATTAGAAATGAAACATACATATATTCTTACTAATATTTATTTTGATATTTTTGAAGTATTCTCTAATCGATTATTAATTTGTCTCAATATTCACTCTCTTTTAGGCTCCCTGGTCGCTGACATTTTGGGTCTCTTATGAGAAGATTCGAAATATAACTGGAGCACCGTCATTTTAAATCAGATCGCCATTCATTACCGATGTAGTTGATTTACAGATGTGATTTTGTATAATAGGACTGTCTTTCTTTATGTGCCAAATTTTCACATTTTCAAACAAGTATTTGAGTGATTTTTGAATGTTTACCGCCATTTAGTTCACATAATGCATTGTACTATCTCGTTTCAATTTGTACAATACACTATTTTAACCGTTTTTTGGTGAAATCAAGGGAAAATACGAAATAATTAATTTTCTTTTGAATTATAACTTGAAGTAAACCAAACCACATTATATTCATTATATTATGTATGTATTGGTTACTGCATATATGTATTTATCTACTCAAAACTGTTATGGAAGGTGTTCGACATTCATGCGTTATCCCATATTATTTTTAGGGGATGTTTTTGACAACATTGTTTACCGCATCAATGAGCTTGTCTTTACTATTCAATCTGTTTGGACCCTTATGTGTATACATAATAATGGTTGACCAAAATTATTGTAAAGTATCCCTCCTTTCTCTCGCTCTAACTAAATATTCTATTTTTCAGGTTATTTTCTTATAGCAAACGGCATGTTGTCGAGAATGCTAATATGTCACATATTGTGTATTTTATACTTTTTAATCCAATTTGTGTTCTCATAGTCCGCCAACCGCTTTACGCTTTACAGGGAATATTTCATACAGTTTTAGGATTTTTGTCAAATTCAGTTCCGCTAATTTTGATCTTAGGGTATAATGAAATATCCTTTAATGAAGTTTATTTCGGAATTTAAATCAAAAAGATATTAGTTATTTTATATTAAAATTGCTTTGAATTTTGTAAATTTGAATTTGAATTGTAAAATTTAATGTATGTACTCCATAAAAACACTGTTTGATCGTTCACATGATCACGTACAGGTATAGTGCTGTACAGTACATTGTATCTTTGTGTTAATACAGATAGATTTTTAAACATTTAGTTTCAACCAACAGTTGTTATTGTAATGTTTGTTTTGTTTTGATGTTTCCTACCAGATTTTTGTAATTCTTGTTACTCTTTTTAATTTGCAAATCTCGAAGGAAGAAGTAATTTGGCGTATCCAGTCAGTTGGAAATTTACTTTGTAAGACTCTGCATGACTGATTTCTATTATAAGCAAGAATTGTGTCGATGTTCTAAGTGGTTCAGGCTAAAATGCTTTGCACCAAATAGTGAAGGGAATATGTTGTATATTTAGTCATGATATCTTTTTTTAATAAATTTATCATTATTTACTAGTTTTATGTGCAACGGTTGAAGACTTTTAAATTGAATTTGTTGTGTGTATTGCCTTTTTATAATATGTATATGGTTGCACTTTAATAGGCTTTAATATTGTAATATTGGCTGCAGTGCATTTTTTTATTCAAGCGTTTAGACTTAACTTATTTTTAGTGTGTATTAGTTTCTATTTGACTACTCAGTTTATTCATGCCTTGTACTATTAAAGGTTTTTGTAGTGAATATTTCACTACTCAAATTAATATATAATTTCAATGTTTTTCTTTTAAATTAGCGATTTGTAATAATGTAAATCACAGAAAAAATAGATATAATAAATAATTAGTTCATCTCCTTATTTTTACTTTTTATTCATTTTGGGAATATTTCTGAGAGAAATATTATAAACTGTTATATTTTATTTCGTACTTTGTATTAAAATTAACTTTTTATCGTGCATAAACCAGTGCTCGGAGGGATACTCAAATTTGTGAAAATACTAATTCTAATAAGCACTCGAAAACGCAAATTTAGATCCTCATAACATGAATTTCTGACTATTAAAATACGCATATTTAATTTTTAATGTATAATTGTGTTATTTAGTATAAATAATAACTAACTAACATGTTTATCTATTCATATTTACGGATTTATATCAACAATGCGGTAATTTTTTTAATTGGAAGCGAATAACAGCGGCAATTTATTATACGAATAACAATATTGCTAGATATTAATTAATATAATAATAAATACTATTGTTCGATTAATTATTTTGTGATATTTATGTGTATTTTTTTATATACTTCATCTCAAATTTTGCAAAAATATGTTATATGTATCAAAGAATCAAACGTAGATTGAATAAAACTGAAATCAATCAATGTTTGATTCTTTGATACAAAATGAAATATTTTTATAGGTTAAGCAGGTATGGAATACCATATTTTAAATATCTAAAAATTGAATAATTCCCGAGTCTTTTTCAAATGTACTCATTAAAGGAGTAAAATTTATATATTTAAAAATACTAATTCAACAATTTGTCATTTTTTTACAGTTTTTATCTACTATATATCATATTTACATTAAAATTACAAATTATTTAGAGAGAACAAAATTCGCCAAAAATCAGACACTATCTAAATCTCCGTTATTTTTATCTACTTTAACACTGATTCTGTGAAAAAGCTATTTTTAAAAGGACAAGTTTTTAAACATTAACCCGGATGGACAGATAGTAGTATGAAATAACAACTCTCTTATTTAATTAATCTTTACAAAGCAACAAGATCTTTCCATTTTACAGAAAGGCCAGTCAATATATATTAAGCAATTTATTTTGTTAAATTAATTTACGCATTTAAAGTTACACCCATATATGTATTGTAGATAATTATTATCACGCAATATTTTATTTATATCGGTGTGAGAGAAACCATGTGCGTAGATAGATAGTTATATTTAATATTATAAGTTTTATTTTACGTAACGTATTTTTAAATACTATGTTGCAACTAATGAAGTGCATTAGTTATTTTTCCTATAAGGGAAAATCCAAAAACGTTTACATCTTTAATCTGTTGTTGTATCCTTAAAAATGTTTTGACCACATCATTATGGATAAAGACAACGACGTAGTAAGAAGATACCAAAAACGACTATAATATTGAACAATAATATATAATGAATAATTTTCTTTGCAATTTTTTCATTCATTCAATTTTTAACAGTAGTATTTCCACAATTTAATGGATAAAAAAGATATTACAGGTAGGCCTAATTATTTATTTCATATAACTTAGTATTAAAGTAATAATTATAAACGGTTATGCTTATACAATTATAATAATGTTTATTTTATTTTTTTTAATAATTAATAAATAATTATGTTAAAGAAAAGGGAAATAAATCTATTTTCAGAATATTTATCACATTAAAATGTATTGTCAATTTATTTTTACTAACCTTTTGTTATTTATAACGTATACAAATAAAAAGAGTTGTTTTGAAATGTCTATGTATATCTGAATATGTGTAAAGAAAAGGTTATTTGAAAAAATACTACTTTAATTGGAACCTTAAGGTAGCGACCTCAACCATCCTACATTATCCTATATAGCTTCGAAAATTAAAATTCGAAGATTTCCAATATAAATTGTTTATCAGTTTCACTTTTAAACGAAAGGATTAATTATTCTCAGCTAAGAAAAAAATTACAGTCTAAAGCAATGGTGTGGTGGTACGCTGAGATTTTGCTGATAGTTTTAGGATATAATACGAATAATAATTAATTATTTCTTACAAGAAAGTAACGAAATATTATTACTTATTTATTATTTATTACCTCATGTTTTTATTATTTGAATGTGGTGGTATTACAGAAGTTAAGATGTTCACAAAATAAACACTTTTGAAAGAAAAATAATGGAACGACAATTTTATTCATTTGAAAATCTACAACGCCATTCTTATGCAGATTAACCATATTATATGAACACAAAAACAAGAAAATGTAAAAAGAATATTGGTGTGTTGTAGTCTCAGAATATATATTATTTATAAATATACTTAGTAGAAGAGTTCGATTATGTGATATAATTAACTACAATTCACTGATATCGACCACCACTACTCAAACCACCTCAACTACACCTCAAATTCAAGCAACATATCTAATCGTCAATGAATTCGCTATTTGTATGTATATCGGGCACGCTGAATCACGAATGAAACAGCAAGACGTATTTGACTCGTCTTCGGACAGTTTAGTGATTATTGCGACATGAATATCGGGAATACTTCCAGGCCCCCCAACAGTCACACTCGCTTAGTGATTCCAATTTGCAGATCGCTTCACAATTGGCTCGTGTCTCCTTGGCGCACTTGTAGCAACCTTTGAGACTTCGGGATTCGAAACTGCAATCCCGAAGTGCGCTCAATGCGTCCTCCATAGCTTCGGATTTTTCAAATTCTCGTTTGGCCTTCCCCGCTGAGAGTAATGCTGGAGCAATCATTAATATCAGGCAACTGAAAATAAGTATATTTTCAAAAGTTTAGATTTTGTTTCAACTTAAAATCTTAATTCATATCTTAACTTGTTTCAGATATTTTAATGTAATGGAATATTTAACTTTTTTCATATAGGTATATTAATATAAGCAATTAGTTATGCGTCATTATAGTTGGCATTTTGATATATACAACAGAACAATTATATTTCTTGAAAGTGTTTTGTAATATAGTTCTGAAAATCGAAGTCCCGTGGACGGTAAACAAAACTCTTGACATTTTATATGAAACCTTCGTATTTTTCGGTTTCAGGATTATTCAAAATTTGACATTATTATGTATGCTAGTTATTGTTCTATATGTATATTTTAGAAATTCAAAATTTACTTATGACAATTCAGGTAGTTATGTAAATATGCCAAATAAAAAATCTCTGAATCTACTTTTTAATTATTTTAAAATATTTTAATTAATATAAAATAGTCTTCTGTCACTTTAAAAATTATATCACATAAATATTGTGTAACCAGCCATGAACAAAGAAACCATAAAAACATTAGAATGAGACAAAGAGCACCAATTTTAATAAAGTCATCAAAACACAACCTGAAAACACCTAGACAGACAATTAAAAGAAAAAACACATGACACGAGACAGTAATCAAATAATAAAAAGAAACCAAAATAAAAATTGTCAATAGGACAAAATAGAAAAAATTGTAAAAAAGGAAGAGGGAAAAAATACAGTAAGACAGTATATTATTATGAACAAGAAACAAGCAAATACATGAATCCAAAGCTATCTTGAATAAATATAGGCATAAAACTATGAAACCAAATTATGTAATCTAAATTAAATTACTCAAATTCTAAATAAACTTAATTGTACACTATAACAAAGATTGAAACAAAAATGAAACAACTCCCAAAAATATTGATTTATATTGTTTATCAGATAAAAATTATTCAAATTTTAATCTAAGTTTGAATCTCTTGGAGTTATTCGTAAGCTATTACACGTATAGAGATATAAATAGTAATAAATGATTACACGAGTTACATGAATACACGAGCCGAATCGAAGCGGATACAAATTTATCTCTATTTTTATTTCCGTCATAGACCATTCAGATGATTAAATATGTCCATCGTAAAGTCCATATATGTATTAGTTAATAATATAAAATTGAGCAGTGTTTAACCAATCCCCAAAAATTATGTGAGAATAGTACCTACAATTAAAAGAAATATACATTCTATGTCTATTTGAAAATTTCTTAATTTGAAAAGAATTGTATCTACTGTTCACTTGAGCAACAAGTTTATTTCAGATCAATGTTTTACTTAATAATTCTTAAAAACTTAAAAACTCTTCAATTACAAAAATAATGAAATATATACAATTCGATTTTTTTCATTAAATCTGTGATGGCTTTAGTGATTTGTGATCTGTGTAGTCAACATTAGTAAATTTCACCTTCGTGAAGTTCATTTTAAGCATTTTGTGAATTTCATTTTCTATTTCAAACATTGCTTATGGAAACAGATTTTTTGTAGATTTTGTTAATATATACTGAATAACATTTAATCATGATGTATAATGCAACAAACACATTAATTTTCTTTCACATTATTTAATAAAAAACGTATGGTTCCCAATGAAACTATTTTCAGATGAAAATGTGGATTTAATGTATGTTTATCCGTTATAGTATGTAATATACAGAATGTTGTGTTCTTTGTTCTTACAAATGTAAATGCATTATTAAAACTATCACTACCACAGAGATTGCATGCTCATTATTTAGTTATATTCATATATGGATATATGTACAATTTATTTTTTAACAAATAATGTTTTTATATTAGTAACACAAATAGAAAATGACACAGAATTTAAAGTTTTAAACTATTAAAATTAACTCAAATGATATTTTATGACGCATTAGGATTTAAAAGACAGTTTTAGATTTCTTCATATCAAATTTTTATTTAACACATGTGGTGTTACCATTGCAAACAAAACCTACACCAGATTAATATTAAAAATATATTAGTAGGCCTACATACACAAATTTAAAAAAATAAAAACTAGACTACTTTTTCTGTAGTAAAAAAAACTAAATACCGCGAGAATGGGATGAAAGATTGTGTTAAAATTCGACGACTGTTTCAGATGTATTTATTTAATTTATATATTTCAATTAATTCATCGTTTGATTTCTCTTATACGTTACATGGTATGTGCCATCGCCATTTATTTACAATTATCAGTTAAAAAGTTATGACGGTTAATATTAAAAAGAATAGTTTTTAGTTAACAACCAAATTTTTATTTAAATGTATTTCCTTTTGCCTATCGATCACGTAGACTCAATTTATAATTGTACTTTTGAAAGACGACCAAATTACCAATATTCGATTAGCTTATTTATTGTCAAATGGACAAAAAAATGCTTGAAAACAGGTGAAACTACATTGAATATTTTGTGTATAGGGTTTTACAACAATTGAAAAATTATGCATTATGCTTCTCTTACAAAATACACCTGCAGTTATTTGTTATAATACTTTGAAATGAACGGAGATAAAACAAATATATCGACAACACTTAAAATTTTAACTTTTTTCTATCAGTTTTAATATATTTATAATTAGTTTTATTTAATTTCCATTCAAACGATTGTGGCAGTTTAATTATTTGAATTATACCCAAATTTAAACATAAATTATGCTAATTTCGTAAATATAATTATACTTTAACTATTCCAAAGATTATAAGTTAAACATATCTTGAATCATCCACATAAAAATGTAAATGATGTACAATATATCTATAATAACATAAAACAAATTGTTTGAAAATATATCTTTAAAAATTTAATTTTGAAAACGGAATAAAATTTATATTTATTATAATAAAATTTATAAAAATACCGCACGTATATTGTTAATAAATTAAGGAACATAGTAACTAGTATGAGAATTAAATACTTTACTTAAACCCCTCCCCTCCTGTTTTATTTTTTGTTTGCTACGACTTCCTATTGGTCGACTTGTAGGCTACAAGGTCAAGGTTTTTTCGATATGATTAATCCAAAGTCACTATGTTCGATTTCTTTCATTTACAATTGATGAAAGATACTGTAAAGGTGGTAATGGTGGTAATGGTGGTAATGGTGGTAAACGCTAGTTCATTTTCATTTATTTATTTTTCCTAGTAAGATATAATTATTCGATCAGGGTAACTTATATAATAATTTTGACTACGTCAAATATGTGTGTAATAGGTGTGTATCAAAAATTAAGTATTTGTTCAGTAATCATTAGAATCGTTAGAATCTACAGTATTTATAATATCTGGATGTTACAGCCATATTTTAAATATTCACTAGAAATTAATTTGAGATATTTTTTTTATTATGGTGACGTACACATTTTCATTTACATTGCACATAATACATAGTATAAGAAACATTGTATAGTATAT
>JAUZND010004313.1:0-11770 GCA_034780555.1 Coelogynopora nodosa
GGTTCCGATCTTCGCCCAGCTGGTCGCCCATGCCAACCCCCGACAGCGGCCCGACCTCGTGCACAAGCTGGCCCTCCTCACCAGCCATCTGGACCCGCGCAGGCCCCGCCTCCTCAGCCTCCACATCCTGCCCGAGCTGTGGCGCCTGTTGGGCACGCTGCTGCCCCCCCGTGGTGGCGGTGGTGGGGGGGGTGACCAGCCGGCCTCCCCCCTGCTCTCGGCGGTCCAGGCGCTGGTGCGGGCACTGCAGGGCCAGCTGGGCGATGAGGGGGTGCTGGAGGCGGCCAGTAGGGTGAGCGGCCCCCCGGCCACGACTCCGGCGCATATCTTGGTCACGACTCTGCTGGAGATGATGGCGGAGCTGTGATGTCACTCTGGCGGGCCGAATCTCCTCTTTTTCTCGCTCTACTCACATGCACACACACACACACACATATCAACACGCATGTTGCGCCCCGCCCCCTTCTCTCCATCCCTCCCTCCCTCCCTCCCTCTTCCTTTCATTTTGCACATATGCACGCTCAATAAGCTTGCCTTTCTGTCGCACCCTAACGGCCAGCAACTGCCTGTGATATATCGATTCTTATAATACATACATATTACTCTGACACTGGACTTGATTGTACATTTCAACGGTGGTTTCATATAACCTTTTTCAACGGCCTTATTAATTGTTTAGCTCAGCGTGTTTTTCTTCATCCATCTCCGCAACATGTTGGCCTTATTTAAAATATTTCATTTTCGTCTTCATTATATACATATATTATGTATGTATATTATTTTTGTAATGGACTACTTGAATTACTATTAGTAATATGTTACTAAACGTCTCTATTTTGTGCTATTTGTTTGTTTAAAATGTTATGATAATTATGTGCAAAAACGATTTACTCCACAACCAAAACACCTGTCCGTCCGTGATTGCGCCCTCGAATTCCGTCCAAATATTCAGATTGGTGTTTGCCAGAATTTACATGAATGCATTTGATTTGTAGTTTGTTGGTAGATATCTAATCTTGCACTACCCACTCTATTGTGTGATATTGAATATTGATTAAATTACCGCTCAGCCCCGAATTAGATCTATATTTTAATATTAAATATTACTTTTCACCCGTCTAGGTATTAATTGAGATGCTAACAATTATGTTTTCTTTTCATTTTCTTAATTTTTTAGTTTTTGTGTTATAAACTTTTAAAAGTGATATATATCTAGTAGGATAGATAGAGTTACTAATAATACTAGTCCTCAATTATTGATTTTATCACCATATAGCATAGGGTAGAATTGCTGTAAATATCTTCTCATTTGACCAATCCTTTCTGCATGTTGTAATGCTTATTATTATGTAATTTATTTTGTCGAAGTATTTGTACAGCGAACTCTACAAGCAATACTATTTTCAGCTCACGCTCTAGCTCCACTCGGTTCTCCAGCAGCTGTGTTATTTTCTAATTGGCTAATCAGTTTGCTGAGTTATGCGTTGGCATGGGTTACGTCACCATCTGTGCCGCATTGCTATTATTAATATTATCCACTCAAATGAACACTCGTCTACCTTTTTCTTTCTCTGTGTCTTGCTTTGTATTTCTGCAATGTTATATCTCTGCATTGATATAGACTTGTTGAGCACAAACCGGACCCACACAATTGAAGTGTGTGCATTATTTTGTCCCCCCCCCTCCCTCCTTTGAAACTCAGATATTGTACAACGAATACATGAATTATATTTACCAAGTGGTATATTTCTGCTGCTGCAATTAAAATAAGTATGAACACACTTTGGGGTATGGCATTTTTATCTCGTGTTTTGATATGGGGTGTGGGAGTGTAGGGGTCAACTTTAAACTCAATTAAGTTCAATTTTCTATCCTTGAACATCCATGGTTTTTGTTTTATAATAATCAACCTTAATCAATTAATCAGCAATTAATAAATCAATAATAATCAAGAAAATATCTTCACTAAAGTATTAGTTTTTACGAAGTCAAGAAATGGTTTTATGTGATTGGTATACATTTTTTGTTATAACAATAGTGATACACAATATTATATTTTAAAGAAGTATTTAATGAGTGCGACTCGTGGGATTTTATTACCATATAGATACAAATAGTAACTGTAGAGACGAAAAAGCCTATTAAAATCTAATCTAAATGATGTCGAAGCGAGGGAATTCCTGTATACATAAATTCTACAGCCTAAATATAGAAATGTAAGTCAAACTATGATTGTGAAGCAATGGGAATCGTTTTGAATTCATTTATAAATATTAGCTCGATATCCAGAAATATTTCCAATTTATTTTAACAGTTTGAAGAGGGCATTTTTTTCTTGTCAAATTTTAGTGAAAGTTATGGTGATAAACTAGTAATTTCATGAATTGCATGTGTAGAAGAAATTGCCGTACAATGTAAATTTTAAGTGAACTTTTTAAAAGTTGTTTTGAAAAATTAATCTATAAGATCATTAAGGAGGGTGCTTTTGCTTGTCGTTGCTTTTGATTCATTATAAGTTGTCATTGCCTTTGATTGGATATAATTAGTCTTGTATTGCAAGTGAAAATCTCGATTCATCATTCCCGAATCAGTCCCTATATTATATTTATTATAAAGTAATAATAAAGTGAATTGAACATCAAAAGAATATTTAATTGTTGCCTTTGGCTGCTGATGGAAAAACAAAAGTCTGACATTTACAAGTAGATGTATCGTTGAGTTCATTATGAAACTTTTCCTTCATATTGATGCAATACATGCAGGGTTTTTTTGTATTGTATTTTTGTTTTATAGTCGAATTAAATATTTAAGTTCAAATCATTTGAAAAAAAATCCATTAAGAAAAAAGATTAAGTATAACGTTACATACTAAAATTAAAACAAATTTTTAGGCATTCTTATTATTATAAATACACTATCATATATTATAGGCAGTTAGGTATTTTAAAACATGTATTTTTCTCTCTAAACGCTAACCTTAACAACATTATTGGTAACACTTAAATTTTGATTTTTAAATTATTATCCGCATGTTTTAATTGTGAATAAAAATAAAAACTTAATTATTTAATTAAAATGTCTAAAATGTTACATTAGGTACACTGAAATATTTCATTAAATAAAATACTGAAATCAATTATCGAAAAAGAATAAGCACATATAGTTCATAACTTTTCTTTGCAAACTCACATATATTAGTTTCAAAACTGTTTTAAACATATATATTGTAAAAATCATTAGCTCACTAATGAGTGGCTATATCAGGTATCAAACTGGTTTTACTAAATCCAATTGTTCAACTCGAAGTAGAAATCACGAAGTAAATCAATCCACTGAATTCTTAATTGGAATGTATTCGCTTTTAATCAAATATCCGTAGTAGTTAACTAACGTAACGTAAGTTTTCTACAGTGTCTCGCATAAATAAATATAAATTTTAAAACTCGCATGTACGTAATATTTTTTTATATAGAGAGATAAATATGGAATTACCACAATTTTGTAAAAATTAAATACAGACTTTTTTTCTACAGTGCACCCAAAGTATTTCTACGTTGTCTCGCATAAATAAATATAAATTTTTAAATTCTCATACGTAATGTTTTTTTATATAGAGAGATAAATATGGAATTACCATAAATTTAAACTATATATTTTATTAAATATATAATGATATAATTACTGACTAATGGGGCAGTCTTTATATTAAATATACAAATAAAGATTTAATTAAATAGGTTTTTATAATTAATCTATAAATTCGGCAAAAAACGTTTCCAATAATTATTATATACTATTTCGCATTGATGAGTATACCTATATTGCCCAGCCTCGCATATTAAAAAATGAAATATATTATTTAATCACATTAGCTGTTTAACCCTAGAAGCATCAAGGAGGAAGTTCAAATTGACCCATCGATGATTTATCGTTTACTATACTCAAATTCTAATAAGGTGATTATTTTTAAGTTTTCTGTATACATCTTCAATTCTTAATACATTTGCCATTACATACATATTTTCATAAAATTCCAATTTTAATTCCTATATATTTGGTGTTAAATAGACAGCTAACTAAACGTCTGATTAGAAAACAAATGATTTACTTAGAATAGGGTTGAAAAATTTCACAAAAACGTGCTAAATTGAAATGTTAAAAAGTAAGATTATGTACATTATTAAAATTGTAATATGACTGAGTTTTAAGGTTGTGACTTAAATCATGAGGAATAAAAAAAGTTTTTCAAGGTCGGCAATAAAACAAGTAGCTCAGATAAACAAACAATTTCAATTTTAAGAGCGTAATTTAATTAATTAGTTATAATTCATTTTATTTGTTTTTAAAATTCAAAATTATTTTAAATGAATACATATATCGACCATTTTTATCGACGTTCTAAAGTACCTATAATGTGTTTTTCTTAGTTACCTTGATTAAATTCAAATTTATCTTGTTCAGCTTAAAGCTACTTTTGCATTGACGACCTTGAAAAATTGGATTTTCTTCCGGATTTAAGTTTAACAACCGAGTTTTAAAATAGAACAGTGGGATTACAACTTACGTGACAAAGTGTATAGCATATACTTAGTTATAAAACGTCATTATTAATTAAATATTACGCAATCTATATTATGTCTATAACGTTATAATATATGTTGTCTCACATTCGACGTACTATAGGTCAACAAAATATAGGTCGACAAATATGCAGTTTCGAAAATGACGATTTTTTTGTCTGTCTTCATCAAAACAAAGCATTTTAATAAAACAGTGATCACTTCGCTTACTCATTGATTCATTGATTGATTATAATAAAATGATTAATTATATTGTACATAATTATATAATAACCATGCATGTTCAATATTTCAGCTGTATTTGTTCAGTGCATAAACTAGTGACTTAAAGTTAAAATAAGAAAACGGATAAGCTATAGGATCCTATATGTAGGGATAAAATTTGACTGGTCATCAATATATATACAATATATATATATGTATTCTTTTCAAAATAACAATATTAGATGTAACGACAATTATAAGCTTATATGCAACTACAACAGTATAGTCATAGCAAAGCGTATTAAAAATGCAGTCACTGTACAAAATTACTGTCCTTATTATTACTCAATTTTGTCGGGTAATGTTTGAAAAAGAATCCCATTTCATTTTAACTCATCTTAATTACTTAAATTTTATTCTACAATTTAAAACCCACTTTAAACTGAACAATTTTTTTTAAAAAGTATTAAGATATAGGCTTTTCTCACATTTTAACCTACAATTAGATATAGTATATATGATCTAGCCACTAATGGATTAAAAAATATAATCGATAACTCATGTTGCATCCATTGATTTTGCCAATTAAATTAGTGGCCAATGTTATACAGAGAATTAATTTTAATATTAATGTAAAATACAATTTTGCTGATCGTCACTTTGCGTTCATATATCTCCCTTAAAAGACACACTATAGGCACAAGGGAGAAATTCATTCAATCAAACTGGGAGTGTTACTTTAATTTCTTTCATGGTGAGAAAAGGTTATACATACATATACTATAATATACATTGCCGTGGATATTACTAGTTTAGATTTAAAATAATGAAAATGATGCAATTTGTTTATAGATATAAACAAAAGAGGCAAAATTATCAAAAAGTTGTTAATAAAAAAAATATATATATAACTATTTAAGAATTATAAAATCAATAACGAATTGTGAGCACCCATGTAAACGTGAACACAAAAAAACAAATCGTTCAGGAAATAAAATCATATTCATTTTAATCGAAAGAGGATGTTTTGATTATTTTTTAAATATATTTTTACTAAATGTCTGTGTTATAGTTTCCAATAAACGGACTATATAAAATAAAAAGTTTTTTCACTTTTAAAAACTGTCCATAAAAAATCGATACTTTAAATCAATTACAGCACGGTTTCATCGGAAAACATTAGGATACATATATAGTCTATACTCCGTCTAATCGACACTATATAACGGGTAATCGGAACACTACATTCGCCACTATTGGAACACCGGCTAATGTGAATTATGAAGATAATTCGCAGAACAATGTAATTTTCCACTAGCTAATCGAAAACGGCAAATTACTCTTCAAAGGCCATAATTTCCAATATTTTTATTAATAACATTGGCATCTTTACTTATAACTCCTACAACCAACAACGTTTGTACCCTGCGTTATGCTCTATGGTCGTCGTCTCAGGTTTTAGAATTGCGGAAGCAATTAATTGTCCCCATTTTCTATATGTTTTGGTTTTGATTAGAGACTATAAAAGATCGTAATTTCAACTTAAACTAAAAAACTGTTTACCTACAATACATTTTACCTATTTCGACTATCTAACCGGGTTAGACTATAGTTTATATTCTTAACAAACTTCGTAATAGGGCCTACCCTGTTGGTCGAGTATTGTAAATATTTCTAACATATTTCGCACATAGTGGACACTCATACTTATGATGTTTTATAAAAAAATGAATAGATTCAATTAACTAATTTGCCAACATTATATTGAATACTAAACTGAAAGTTGCAAAGTTGAACGCAGTTCATGGAGTTCCTTTCAAGTTTTTTTCTTCTCTTCCGCAAATTTCGATGGGCTGCTCGGGAACAATAGACCGATTCTTTGAAGCGCGACCTGCACGTGCAAAGCAGGATAACAGCGAGCTGACTAGAATCTTTTCTCTCTCCTATAATTGCAAAATCATTTGACGGCGCACATCTATTTGATGTTGAATAATTAATTACAGGCAACAGCGGGTTAACCGCTTGAAACTACTTGGAAGGAACGAGACTCGCCTCTAAAACCTACTGTTCCCAGAAATTCACCGATACTACAAGAGTCTACATTCACCAAGCGCGACGCGACGTGCCGCAAAAGCCGCTCGACATAATGCATATTTCCATGCAAATAGGCTTAAAATTGTTGTAGGAACATCAAAATATGACACGTTACACCGTAATAAACCACAATTTCTTCGTTCAATAGTAAACAGAGTGTGTATTAATTGACTGTTCTGTATTGACAAGATTTTGAGGTGAGACAAAAACAAAACGTTTGAGATAATTAACTGCAGATCTAAAGTTACAATATAACCACATCAATTAATAAAATGGTAAAACAAAATAAACATAATACGTATATATAATAAATATATCAATAAATCAATAAATAAAATACACACATATGTATATATATAGATTCTGAATAGCATGTACCAGTACTGTATCCATGGCAAAAAGTATGGTAAATAAAATCAATATGGTAATCTGGAGTGAAAATAACAGATGTCATGACATGACTTAACAGATGAAGAAAACAGGATGATATAGAAGCTACTGCAGAATGACTTCAAGTGGACAATATCAATGAAGACTATACAAAAATAAGTGTCATGATTAGGTAATAATGCACAACTCGGGATTCCACAAGGAAACTGGGGATATATGTTCTATATATATATATATAAATAAATAATGACAATATAGGATCATATTATGAGACATGTTTAAAGTAAGTCACTCATTTTATCCAAGTTTAGGGTACACATTTAAAAACTCTAATAAGAAAAAAGTTGATAAAAACTATACCCAACCATCTACCAAAATCACCAAATTCAGTAGAACCCGGTTATAGCAAGATTGAAGTGACGGTAAAAATATACAAGTTTAATGTCATCAATTTACAATGGCGTAATCGGTAAAATCGTACAACGATGCCATTTTGAAACAAATTGTATTCATCTCACAGGGATAATATTATAATCTATAACAAACAATATCAACAATTAATTTAAAAAAATATATTTTGTTCATTCATTAATTACAAGTGAAATTACCACAGAAACAAGCAGAGCAACTACCCTAGCTACGAGCATGCATATAGCAAAGGGCTCAGAAACTACTTTGGTAATTTCCCTGGCAACTACCCTAGCTACGAGCATGCATATAGCAAAGGTCTCAAAAACTAATTAGGTAATTGCCCTGGCAACTACCCTAGCTACGAGCATGCATATAGCAAAGGGCTCAGAAACTAATTTGGTAATTGCCCTAGCAACTACCCTAGCTACGAGCATGCATATAGCAAAAAATCAGAAAAAATGTGGTAATTGCCCTAGCAACTACCCTAGCTACGAGCATGCATATAGCAAAAGGCTCAGAAAAAATGTGGTAATTGCCCTAGCAACTACAGGTAGGTAGCAACTGCACTATCTGAACATTTTAAATTAGGCATATCATTAATGATAATGACAAACTGGCATTTCAAGTGAAATTACTTTGTGAGGTAACGAGTGCTATTAAGTATAATGAGAATTATTAACAGTTACATAAAATATTTAAATAACATGTGTTTCTCATAATTGTGACATCGAGTAGGTATACATTCCACAATTGACGAACTGGTCAGGCGTTTTTTCTTCGGAATTGAAAAATGTAAAACAATACAAGGGTGTAGTGTTATTCACGACACAGGTTCCTTATATACGTAAAATAAAGACTAGTTTGTTTTGAACAAAATAATGGTCACAGAGATGAGTTCGGACTCGGCATCTCATTTCGTCGTGTTAATTCATCGAAAAACAGTTTTTTTTTATTAAACGCAGCATGTCTTAACTTCAGAGGTTGGTTTTTGTTCACATATCAAATTGTAATACATTACATTTTGGTAACAGTAATACCAAAATTGATGCGACATAAAGACATTAGAGACTATATAGCTTGTGACCCCGGCCGGGTGATCGAGTTAACAATCTGGGACGCGGACAAGACGAATTATTTGATATGTATATATTTGGTCGCCTGTTCATTAGCGTGGCGAATTCGGAACTCATTTGACTCGGCCTGAAAGTAAAAGGAAAGCGGTAGGAAACAAGATTGCGGGTAAGGTTTGTAACAAATCCATTTTTATAAATAAAGATTGTAATAATTGTAATTATTATATTAGCTCTTTTAATGCAATTTGCGCAATTATTTTCTACTATATTCTGCATGCATTGTAGGGTACAGTTGTGGCATTAAGATATAAAAGAATTTACAAACAAAATTATTTATATTAAAATAGTCTTACAAATAATATTACAAAGATCAATACTAAAGGAATTTACTAATTAAAACAGTACAAGAATTTCTCATTTATACAGATTTAGTTCCAATTAATACAATCTTATAATAATCGATTAAAATCTTTCAGCGAAACATCTCGGAATATTTGCGTTTTTAATTAAAATGAATATAATTGAAGGTATTGACTATCCTCGCTTTTGCAACAAAACATTGCAAACTCGCGAACAATATTAGGGGGGATTACAACCTGTTACTTTACTCAAAAAAGTATCTATTATTCTCGATTAAACGGAGGTGGGGATTTAATATTTAATAATCGCTTTTTACATGTGATTTACGAATTGTATAAATGAAAGAATAGTAAAACTAAATAAATCAGCTAAACACTTTGATAAGTGAGGATAGTTTTGTAGGGTTGATTAGTTGCTGTAGAAGAGTCTGACACAAAGGTTAACATAGTAATATTATCTATCATAATATATTAACGTCACGTTTACACAAAAAGAAAATATAGAACTTCGCCATTTTATTTCAGTAAACACGTCCTTTCCATTGTGAAAGGGAAAAATCACAAGAATGTAATTAATATATTAGAAGTGTTAAAAAGTTACAATAAATTAAGTTTTTTAATTATATACTATACTGAAGAAGCATTTTCGCCTGCTGGGATATCTAAGCAGGGCTGTATCGACCCTTTTCTGGGACACATCAGCTGCTGCAGACAACAACACCTCACGGCTTTTGAATGATTCTTGAATTCAATAGTTCCCTCCCTCTACAAAGCTTGGTATGCAATCTATAGTATAGCTCTACCAGCCCAGTATTCAATATAAGAGACGATTATCAAAACATGACGATAGATGGGAAAAACAGGACAACTTTCTAGTTATTTTGTATCTGTTATATATTGTGATCTTAATTAGGCCTCATATATTGAGTGCCGAGCTAGCTATAGCATTGTAGAGTGTTGACGGAATTTAAGCATTAAGCCATATTCCCACCCATCGCGACGCAATGAGACGCGACAGAGTGTTGTGCAGTATAAAATATCAGTTCTCATCAAGAACGACGTGACGCGTCATATTTTGAATTTTTCTACATAATCTACATCATTTCGTCGCGCTACGTTGCAAAAAAAAGTTGAATAATTTCAACTTCAGTATCGTCGCATCGCGGCGCGTCGCGCTCAGTATAAATAGGGTAATTGAAAAGTAGGCATTCTTTTTATAGGCGAAAAACACTGTATATATCTTACCACCAGCAATTTAACTTTAAATAATTGATATTAATATTTCCTTTATTCGAATTATTTTAATGAATATTTCATTTTTCTCAAACATGAAGACATTTATAAACCTTTAACAAAACCACTATTCAGAGCTACATTATAGTTGTCAACACTTTTAACACGTGAATATACTGTCTATAATGCAGACAATGATGATGAGTTTGAACACTTTTAATTTGATAGTTCAATACTATTCTGTGAATCTCTTCATTTGGATCATTTGGAAGATGTTATCTGGTTAAGTTTTGTATGAGCTACCTCAAAGATTTTCTGTACATACTGCTTCTCTATCCTGGACCAAAAAATCATATTCATCTCTTCCTGTTTGGTCCCACTGTCTTTCCTTTGATTTTTAGATCATGGTTTATCACCTTACCCAGCGCAACTTGCGTAGATAGGAGTGTTGGCCTTTCCGTGAGTACAGAAAAGTGAGCCGTTTTCTGTATAGTAGTATCAAAAGTCCTGCACACCAGTGATGATACTAACCTTGAACTCCATAATAAATTATTTAACGGTCATGCATAACGCAGATAGCTAGTCATAGAAAAGAAAAGAAAAAAGTATGAAATGTACTCCGAAAAAAAGTTGTAACAAATGAAACCTTTCAAATATAGGACAACTGAAGTGCTCATATTCACCGGTGGAGGATATTTGGACAGCGCTGTTTTATCCGGTTTAAGAGACACCATCCCCATCAGCAGACCATGACATTGCAAGGCCCGCTAGAGAACGATAGAGTCTCACCCAGGTTATTGTTTGTGTCAATAAGATTTATGGACAGAAGGTATTATGAGAGATACAAACCCCAGCTTCTATTTTCTTTCGTAAAATGATTGAAATTCGTGTGAATACGCAGCGAAATATGGCAAAATAAATTCCAGCTTACCTGAGTTCATGGTGTTTCTAGCGAGAGGTATCAAGATCAGCTACGAAATTCAAAAGGAAAAACCTCCACGTAACGTGGTTCCTCTATTTGAAACTACTGTATATGTTTCTATAGAAACTCTGACTGGCCCGGCGACTATCCGCTATTATGTGCTGCGTGGGCCATGTAATGATACACATTTAATGTATGAATGGGTGGCTCAGTCGATCGTGGGATTAAGATTAAGCTCTGTTCAGTCTCCGGTGGAGTATTATCGTATACTTGGTATTAAGCTGTGTTCAGTCTCCGATGGAGTATTATTGTTGTTGTTTATACATTGCAAAAGGCACGGCCAGGAAAGGCAGTTTGAGTAGTTGTGAATATTTTCAACTATAAAAATCTAGATTAATTCTCGTCTGGTCGTTAAAAAATATTAATGTTTTTAACCATAAAAACACTACCGACACGGTTGGGGGGGGGGGGGGGGGGAGTTGGGGGTCAAATTGGTACGGAAAT
>JAUZND010004315.1:0-11770 GCA_034780555.1 Coelogynopora nodosa
GGCCTTCGGCCGCGTGAGCAAAAATAAATTAGCGTGAGTAAAAACCATCAATTCGCGTGGCGTAATATACTATTATGGAGACTCTGAAAGTGCGCTAACTATTAATTTAAGTCAATAAAATTAATTTTCAAATATATAGATTTTTATAATATAACAATATGTTTAAATTTCAATAAAAGTTTCGAATCAATTATTTAAATAGATTGTATTATAACTAACAATAACCAAATATTGGTTTCTTTATAAATTGCTAAAAATCGTAAGTTAAGTATATTTTATATTTGTAATTTATAATCTTTATATATATATGAATATAAATAGCTTTATGAATAGGTTATAATGCTATTTTACTGCATCTTCTTTTGGTTATTCCAATTAAATGTAAGAACGGAAATATAAAAAATGGTTAATTACTTATAAATAACACATAAATAGTTAATGTAAATGTAATGAATAATGCTACATAATTTAATGATATGTTTATATATAACCTTATTAGTTATTGTTATTTTTAGTATACCCAAGAGTTGATGTTAATAATAATTAGATTTTATTTATTTTTTGCGTCTATTAATTTTTTAATAAAACGTAAATCTAAAATTTTGCAATTAAAAAGTGTTTTGTTTGTGAGCAACATTAAGACAATAGGCCATATTAATTAAAAATAAGCATTCCTTTTGGTCTTGAACTGGAACTGTAACACGCCTCAAATATGTTTAACAATAACATTTTTGGTCGAGGTCTTTTGTTGTCGAGCAATGTTGTCGAGCAATTGATTAAGAATTAAAACAAAACAGTCAAATAATTGAAACAAACACATTAATTGACATTTATAGTAAACACTGAATCGTTGCATAAAATTGGACATTGTAGAACACAAAATAGCCAAGAAGCGTAAATAACAATTAAAATCGAGATGAGATTTCTTATATTAGAATAAGATAATTAATTAAACTATAATTAGAACATAGCATTAAATATACATTTTCAATTTCACTTTTCACATTTTCGAATATTGAATCGAGATTTTATTTTTTATATTATAACACAATTACATTGAATTGCAAAAACCGTAATTTAATTTTAATGTTATCAGATAAACAATATTTAATTAATTTTAGCCGGTAAAAAAGCAATCCACAAAAGTTAAATATTATATTTATTATAATATATTTATTTTATTCATTTTTGTTAAATTGGTAGCTGAGGTAGCCTTTTTTATGCTTCCACTTGCTAGGATCAAACTCGTTTTTATTGTTACGTCTCCACCTTTTGCTCAACATTCATCTCATAAGTTCTTACGTAAGCTCAAACTCTATAGAGTTTAAGCTCATAAGTCTCATAAAAGTCTCATAAACTCATAAATCTCAAGCTTCAGATTACATTTTTACACTGTTATTGATTAAAAAATTGCTTTATTTCATAATGTAGCTCAGGTTCACTTTTTATTGATAATGCATATTATTGCATGTGATAGATCATATTTAAAAATATAACTATATAGACACAAAAATATATTATAAGAAGTAATATCGAAATTTAAACGTTTCAAAAAGAAGTGAATGATGTGGCATACAATAAGCATGTCATTCATTTCAAGTAAAACATTATTCGTCATATCATTACATTTGAAATAGAAAACAAATTTAAAAAAGACCATATAAAATATTTTTGTCATCAATTTGATGAGATGAAATTATTAAATAAATACAGTTTTGTTCAGATTTTAATTTTGAACATCACTGTAATTATCTATCGACGTTTCCGCATACATCGTGGTTTATTTTTTTAACAATTTGTGTGACACACATTCTGTAGATGTCATCCATATAATAGGCCTACTGTGTTTTAAATTTCAGTGGAAATGGAAATATTCAAGGTTCTAATGTTAGTGATTATGTCTGTCAATCACGCATCACATACAGGTATGTTCGGTGCATTTATGTTTTAATATATGATTTTAATATTTCCGACTTTCCAATTGTACTAAAATGTTATGTAATATTTTAATACAACACACAACTATAGTTTATACTTCATATAGCCTGGCATATATAGCCTTAATATAGAAAGTGTGCTGCTATTGATTTTTTTAAGTCGAGTGCTCTCACAGATGAACTTAAATTTCTCTTTATGTAAAAGTCAACTAACACACAACATAACACATAACATAACGAAATAACGCAAAGCGCTTTCGGCTAAAGGCTTTATCAACATAGATAAATAAATGTGCAATACCTTGATTTTACCAATAATAATTTTCTTCATACTAACATTAAAAAAATAAGTATAGCAATTACAATAATCTTAATTGCATTGTTTATATATCGAATATATAATTACAATCAATATTTCCAAGAAGCAATAAAATTGATTTTTAAAAAGGTAAAATAGCCAAACACTAATAAAATAAAATAAAATAATAAAATAGAATAAGTAAAAAACCAATAAACCAACTAAAAAAACGTAAAAGATTATGAAGGTTAAAACGAAGTAAGGTAGCTGTCACAAATAACGTTTTTAATATTGGAATTAGAGGTAAAAGACGAAAAAATAGGAATACCAGTAGTATACGAAGGGCGATTCTGCAGTAGTACTCCTTACCTTCCACCAATCCCCCCTCCCCCACCCTCCCGCCCAACCCTTTACCCAAAAGAAGGGTAGATTCTGCTGCAATTTGCACTTTGAATGCTGATCTTGACCTCGCCAGCTCTGTGCACTCTTGCCTACGCTCCAAAATTTAATTTGAATGCGCTTTGAATGCTGACCTACATGTAGATGCTGACCCAGTTCTCCACAGCTCAGTGCACTCTCGCCAACACTTGTGAATTGTCGATAATTATTATAATTAGAGACACTGTTGCTACTAGAATTCTTGCTGCTTTCAGCTCTCACTACGAAAGGTCGTAAATGTACAGTCTCGCCTAAACTTGCCTATTCACAGTTTTATTGTATATAATGGCAAAACACTTTATTAATGTTGTCGATGTTAAACAAGAGATTTCAATATTAAAGTTAGACAAGTTATAAAGACAAGGATGTACATAACCAATAATGCTCATAATTATTGTGATTAAGCCTATGGTAATGAACTTATGCAATTCCATTTACCTTATCTAACGTGTACGATAACATATATATTATAAATGAAATAAATTAATGGAAAACACACACACAATAATTAAATTTCATAATAATTAGGTAAAAATTCACTTATATGACCAACTGGAAATTATTAAGACAATTCAGTACAAAACTAACACCGCAAGAGACAATCTAATTTAACCGTTATATTGTGTTTTTTTGTATCCCTCTGCTGGATACAAGAAATAGACTCACCATCTTAATAAAAATAATTGGTTTCAAGCATCCATGACATTACTACAATTTTCGAATAGATTATATTATATATTTTAAATTTTTTCAAAAATATCTATTATTTTTGAAGTAAAATATAAACATTATGTTAGTTTGTGTTTGGGGTATTTTTGTATCCCATATTATTATATAAGATCTCTAAAACGTTCTCATATCTATGGCGTGTATAGCTATGAAAAAATTGTATAATGAACTAAGTGATAATGAAGAGGAAGAATGCATTCCCGAAGTTTCAGTAGACTATCATCCTTAAATCATTCTTCTTGATGATCAAAGTGAACCTCAACATGAAATGGTTTTCTAGAAGACGATGATAATAGTGAAAACGATAAGAAACCGGTAATTAATCAAAATGTTTGCACATCGCCGTCTGGTCGTCAATGGAACGATTAGCTCATAGGACCTCAACCGGGTAGGCAACCTTTTCGTAATGTGTTTCTTCCTCGACCAGGCGTAAAACCTGGTGTTACTCCTGACTCTCCAAAAAATTAATTCCTTCTGTTCTTTGACAATATATTCTAGGTGAATTTTAGTACACTATACCAATTTAGAAGCCCGCAGACTCATAGCAAACTACAATGTACAATCAAGGCTATGTAAAATGTGGAAACCAACTAATCGAATCGAAATCGAATATTTTATTGGTATTTTTGTTATTAAAAAGAAGTTTGAAGCGCCATTTTCGTAAAATTGAATCACTGTGGTCCAATCAAGATGGCCTACCTGCCCTTCGGGAGATAATGAGTAAGCAATATTTTTTCCTATTGAAGCGTTTTTTACATTTCGACGATCGACTAAACGACTCAAAAGGGACCCAAAATATCCATTTTCACCTATAAGACACATATTTGATCTTCTCATGTCAAAAACAAAAAAGTTCTAAGTCCCCAAACACAATCTCAGCGCTGTCGAACAATTTCCGGAGTACCATGGCAAGGTATCTGTGATTCCAGTACTGGATTCGATTTAAACTCTATTCCAAACATTGGAGAAACTACCTTGTCGCAAGTTGCCCGTGGTTATATGAACTTTGCAGATGCCGTCACTATGAAAATATGCACTCCCTTTCTGAACAAGAGTTACAATTTAATAACTGATAATTGGTTTACTAGTTGCAGAGAGGCAGAGAGGCAGAGAGTGACTACCAGGAAATCATAGACTTTTATAACATAATTACAAAATGTAATTTTATAACTTCATGACTTGCTATGTTTTCACATTTTATTGAATAACTTCATCTAATATTTAATTTTACTTTAATTTCTCGCTAACATGTCACAAGAGTATTGCAAAAACGCTTAATTACGTTTTGTATAGCCACATAGTATTACAAAAGAACGTTATGAACACTAAATAGAAGACAAAACTTTTCTAAAATGTTATAAAATATATTATATTATGTAAATAAACTAAATGATGGGCCATCTAAATGTATGGAAAACAGACACACAATAATTAACTGTCATTATAATTAGATGATAATTATAACTTATATGATCAATCGGAAATAATTATGACAATACAGAATAAAACGCACACCGCAAGGCACAATCTATAATTAAAAAATATCTATTTATTAATCAGATAATGTCTAATATTAATAATAACGTTTAACATTTATTTTTTGTGCGAAACGATATTTTAAAATATACATATTATTGAAAAATTTAACAATTGTGTACAATATGTGTCCAGATAATATTTTATTAATTTATATTTTTAATTTTTTAAAATTGTTCGTATAATCTAAAATTATGTAAACAATGAAAGTCAATAAAGATTTTTTTTTATGAATGCAATTTTTTTTCTCTTTTATTATAGTGAAATAAATCAGAAGTTTGGATAACATCTCATTGTATATAGTTTGATATTAAATTTATTTTAAAAATGGTTGTTAAATGTTATGGAGTCATTAGTTCACCAAATCACTAAGGGAGGAGTGATTAATCGATTTGTCAAAATCTTCATTTCCGAAATCACTAAGCGATTTATTAATTGATTATTTATATTAATAATATAAACGACCGCTTCTTTAATACGTTCCATTGCATTGTTATTTTTTTATATAAATAATAGTCCTCTGACTGTATTGGTTCGTTGTCTGTCAGTGAATAAATTGAGTTTGTTTTCTTGTTTGACAGTTTGTATTGATTGATATCCGTGCAATTTGGGAACTTTGGGGATTTCGTTTCTTCCGTATCTGTGCAGAATTAGTTCCAACTGCCTTTTCAGTTTAGTAGGTAGTCGATTTCCTGATCAATATTTTCATAGTAGTAAGAACTCTTTTGCGTTAAATGGTGCAAAAGTCGACAGTAACTATAAATGTTTTGATCGAACTAAGCTCTCGTGCGTTAAACAGTACCTTATGTAAACGAAGTATATGTGCAGGAATTATAATAATAGCCTTGTTACAAATAAGACAGTTATTCTTCTTGATTGAAACTTCAACAGACATTTTTTATGTTTATCGAGTGTTTAATTGGTTATAAAAAGTGTATATTATTATGATATACATATTTAAAGTTGTCTTTTTATATATTTTTTTTATTTCATGTGAATATAGAATAAAAAATACATAATTGAAATTGTCTACTACTGTGTACAGTTAAGTTTACATTAGTATTATGTATAGTTTATTAATATAAGTAACTTTTTACAAAGCCATCGTGAAATTTATTCACTGAGTGTGGTGAGAGGGTGGTGTGGGAGTGGGTGGCCAGTGGGGGATTAAGGGGGTGGGCTGGGTGGGAGAGGGGTGTTCTGTTGCAGATCGACCCTTCGTATACTACTAATGCTAAAAAGGAATGGGAAAACTTATTTAAAAGAAAGAGCCAATTTAGTATTGAAAGGATAAAAAGGAATAATTAAATGTAAAGACTGCGATTTAGTAATAGAAAGGATTTGAAAGTAAAGTATAGTCTTTATTATATAGTTTTAAAGCCGGAACGAAAGATAGTCAATAGAGAGATGTTTTAGTATGAAAGGAAACAAAAGTATTATTATTAACTGAAAATTGATTATTTGATAAATTAAATTCATTGACGTGTTTAGACAAAGACATGGACACTGATGGACAGTTTTGAACGTGAAAGTAACTCTACGCGCCCACATTTCCTAAGAGCAACATTCCTGATATATACCGGCTCACAAGAATCATAAACAAAAAAGTCTATGAACGATATCCTTTGTTTGACTTCTCCTAGTACTCGTCTTTAAAAAATAATACCAAAAGGCCCCAAACTCGAGGCGACTACCAACTGGCAACTAGTTGACCGACTGAGTTGATGAACTCGAGTTGCCAGTCGCTAGTCTCCCAAATCGAACACGATCAACTGGCGACTGACAACTAGCCAATTGACAATCGCTAAAATTACTCCATTTTACCGGGCTTTTTAATTGATTAAATATTTAAGAATATATTGTAGATTAAATATATATATATTTTTTAATTGGCTGCTATTATTTTAGATTATGTGTTCTGTTTTATCAAAACAAACTTATGCAGCCATTGTAATTGCATTATTATTTAATAAACGTAAAAAACTTCAATATTGGACACTGCTTCGCACATGCATCTCATTCGAGAATTTTCCTTAGAAGAGGGTTAGACTACAAAAATTGTCCTTGAATAGATACCGCTACATTTGATGTGATACTTTATTTCAAAACATCAAAACAATTATGCGAGGTCTAATTTGACCTGCGGAACGACTTGCAACCACGCTACGCTTTCTGGCAACGGGCTGTTCCTATAAAGAATTGAAATTCGGAACTACTACTTTTTGGTTCGCGCAAGCTAACTTCCAAATTTGAATCTTTTATACCAGTTTCGATCAAGCTAAATTTTATATTGGCGACTTCGATACAGATTATTGTTAACCTGCCCCAAGCAGGAGAAAAATCTACGTTTTATTCAATTTATTCCTGCGTCATTTCGTTATCAAGTTCTTATACAGATAATGGCATTTTTAGTGATAGAAAATACATAGAATAATTTAAACTACATGTTACTACAACGAAATATTAACAAGTACTGATATACTAGTATACTATATAAAGTAATTCCAAATTAAGTATATAGCTTCACAATAAAGCCGATTGCTAGTCGTCAGTTTTTAAGAAAATTACTTTGTTTGCATTTTAGATAATTTCAACAAAATTTGAGGATTTTTTCATGGCATTAACGCAATTACATCAATTATTGTTATCTATATATCTTTAAGTAGAGGTATAAAAATAAGTTCCAATGTAAATAGATTTCTGAAAACTCAACAGCTCTATTTTGAGTTTAATCAGCTTATTATTTGAGTACAATATAAATATTAAAGGAAATCCCAAAAAGTTAGAACTCTATGTATGAACGATATGTATTAACGGTATTCAAAAATATAATTTTAAATAAATCAATTACATTTTTAAACGTATAAAACATTAGCCGACACAATATTTCTCACTGAGAGCGACGTTTTCAATGACCGAAGAAGACTCAGTTTCTCCAGAAAAATTCAGGGAGAATCAGACACATTACCTCCTGCTTCCCGTTTTCACCCAACTTTTAAACAAATTGCGCCCTATTATTCATTTTATAGTAGACAAACAAATTTATTATGCTAACCAAGCAATAATAAAAATTAGAACATCGTATTCAGGATTATTTTCCCGGTCACATATTGCAAGATTAATGGCACGATATACAGAAACATTATGTTGGTACAACACTTTATCGCCCCTTCTTGCCAGGTATAAGTATGGAAGTAATCAACTGCACATGTGCCTTATCAATTCATTCACGTATTTTGATGCACTAATATCATTTGACTAAATGTTGTTAAAAAGCTATTAATGCATTTTAGAAATGTCCCTCGCAACAAATAAAACGACAAAACAGAGCAGTAATATGGATTCGACCTCAACATCCGATAAAGCTGTCGATGGAAATGTGAATCAACGTTTTTATAATCAATGCAGTCATACCAAATACGAATATGACCCGTGGTGGGAAGTCGATTTGGAGGAGGCTTTCTTCATCCGCCGTGTAGTTATATACAATCGAGGGGAATGTTGCGGTTTTTTATTATCAGATTTTACCATAAGAGTAAGTAATATAACGTATTTTTACTAACAGACTTTGCTATAAAAGTAAGTTTGGTTACCTAAATTATAACATAAAATAGATACGAAGCAAGAGTAGGCTTTTATAAACAGAGAACGGATACATAGTATAATATACAGTAGAGAGAAGAATAAGCAGGTACTTATTAATTAATACCACTTACTACAATATATAACAGAAAGATAGCCAGAATAGTATTGATTAAAGTAAGGTAATGTAGAGAGCTGAACAATATAGCACAGTCTTCTCACCTACGATTGATATCGGTAAGGGGCCAGAATCTTTCTTCCGAAACGGGTGGTAGCTTCCGTTAGCCCGTTGTGGAGCAGGTAGTTATTTGCCGGATTTTTCCGGTGGAAGAGTGTCTGTCTACCTCCGAGACGCTGTCCACGTTCCTATCATTCTCCAGACTGAGCTTCCCGGCGACAGGCTTAAAGCTTTCGTCGGTCGATCTCTCCGCCAAGACGGGGCTTGGTACGAAGGGGGTCAGGTGATGTGTCGAGACAGTTTGGAGGAGTTTTACTTGACCCACTAGTGGATCTCCTTTTAGTAGTGAGTGTTGTCGATGTAATGTAATGTTGTCTCTCCTGGACGGAGAAGACATTCTGGGAGATCAGTTCCAATGACAGAAGCTCGTTGGAAATTGAATAATCTGTCATCAGGGGTGCAGTTGGTTACTGTGCACAATAGGTAGCAGATGGATCCGAATGCCACCAGGAGGACTTTCTCCCAATTTACTTTGTCCAGCTTGAAGGTTTTCAAAGCCTGGTTGATTGTGCGCTTGAGGGTCCTATTTATCCTTTTGCATTAGTCGTTACCTTATGGCCTATAAGGTGTGGTCCGTGTTTATGCAACGCTATTGCGAAGGAGAAAGGTTTGTAGCTCTTCTCACTCGAATTGGCGACCACGGTCAATGTGGATGCTAGACGGGGTGCCAAAGATAGAGAATAAGGCTTGCAAGTGGCCAATTACTACCTCGGAGTTTATCTCCAAGCAGGTAAACGCGAACGGGTAGCGCGAGTATTCGTCCACTATGACCAGGATGAACTTGTTTGCCGTCGTAGAATCAAGCGGTCTCACAAAGTCCATGGCCAGTTGCTCCCACGGTCGAGTAGCGGAGAGAGACATAAGGCAGTGGATTTAAAAATAGTGGCTTCAACTATTTACGGTTCGTGCACTTGCCGTGACGTCTCGTACTTTTTGTAACCTAAAAGACAAGTTTCTCGTCTTGATGTAGTGGTTAAGCCGAATGAAACCTGGATGACGGAGTCGTTTGTAAAGATTCACTAGCGCCTGAGTGTCTCGGCATGAGATAACTCAAGATGGAGTGTCAGCCGACTTGTTGTCTGGACCCAGTCTGTATTAAATGTTGAACGTGTACTCAGCAAGCTCGAGCCTCCATCGAATGAGTTTTTCGTGCTTCATTTTCGTAGACTGTGGCTACTGAATCTAAACCTTGCGGATTTATGGTCGGTGATGACAGTGAAATAATGTACTAAAAGAGGCAGGTGCCTCCATTTGCGACATCATTGAACTATGGCGCAGGCTTCTGTTTTAACAACCGATTGATTCCTCTCCGCGGGCGAGAGAGTGCGAGACATAAAGGCGATGGATTGGCTTTCTTGACGTTTTCTTGATGCATCTGTCTCGAGTGTGAGAACGATGTCGAGGAGAGGGGCGGCCAGCGAAGCAGTCACCAGATGTTGCTTAAGCTTTACAATAGACTCATGGGCTTCTTCCGAAAGTGTTCGGTGTTTGACGATGTAGTCTTTCGATTAAGTGATCGTCCTAGTCAGTTCAGTGCATTGCGGGATCCACTTCTGTAGGAGTGTGAACATTTATCGTGTTGGAGAAGTCGATAAACAGTCATGGTTTCTTGTTGATGTTAGTGACGAAGCATTGTGCTATTCAGGGGCTTTGATTCTCTTTTATAATGTGTTCTTCCAGATTATCCTAAGTCAACAGCGAGTTGGGAATGTTCTCTCAAAACATCCAGACCGATAATCAAAGGTGCCATGAGATCGGGTGATACAAGGAGGTCGACGGAACATGTGTTATTCATGATTTTGACCAATACTTTGAGTTTACCGTTATAGTTGGATAGCAGTAGATTGTGTTCATAGACGAAGTCAAGAGTGGCAAATGACAATTCGGAATCCGTGTCGATGAGAGGCGTTTATGTAGCGTATCGACGTAGCCGTTTATGGAGGCAAAATCAAGCCTAGTCGGCTAGGATTGATGGTGGCGAAGACCGCCCGGAGGCCATCACCGTCGTCGGAAGAAATTTCGGTAGTAGCGACGGGTGATTTTTTTGTGCATTGCTTGAAAAGTAAACCGATACCCAATAGCTCTTTTTCCCACAGGATTTACTAATAGAGTTAATGGCAGGGCAAGTAGTTTAGTTGTGCGTGTCTTCTCCTCATGAGACACATGTGTCGAACTGTCGTGGAGCCTTGTAGTGTGATAGTCGCGTAGTTGCGTCATGGTGTAGTACGTTGGTTTTTAGGCAAAATAGCAGCGAAAGTTGTTTGCATGTTGGAAGACGCGATAAGCCTGGCGTCCTTGGTTGCTAATTCCCTAGTTGTCGCCGTCTTCAAGCGTTGGTCAGGCGAGCCATACATAGCCTCTAGCATACGTTGTCTTATTGGTGTTGATAGGAAACCGGCTGCTAGGTAGTCGGCGATGACCGATGTTGTTCGGCAATAGCCGCTTTTGTGGAACTTTTCTTCGTGAGTTGTCGGAGTTCGGTGACGTATTCTTGGATAGACTCTGAGGGTTTTTCTTTGCGCGAATGTAGTTAATACCTTGACATTATAGGCGCGGCTTGTTTCAGGTATTTTTTTTGAGTTGAGAGATTGTCTCAGCATAGTCCGTACTGTCCTAGATAATGGGGAATGTTTTTGCGCCTTATTAAATGAAGAGAACGTCGAACCTATTGTTGTCTGGAATCTTCGCCCACCAGTAGGTTAGTCCTCCTCGGAGGTTTTTTCGGGTAGGATCTTCTTAAGATTTTTGCGTCCATTGGTTTGGCCGAAGAGAGGGTTGCAGGTTAATAAAATTGTGGTAATCTAAATTATAACATACAATAGAGATCAAGCAAAAGTAGGCTCACATAAACTTAAAACTATGATGCAGTTATAAACAGAGAACGGATACACAGTTTAATATATAACAGAGAGACGGTACACATAAGCAGGTATGGACCTTGAGCCACCTGTAACCCCCCACCCCCTCTTTGGGGAATTCGTATGCTAAAGTTTTTCTAATAGGTTACATCCC
>JAUZND010004316.1:0-11769 GCA_034780555.1 Coelogynopora nodosa
TCACTGACTCAGGCACGCACACGGTGACCCTTATTAACACAAGGAAAAACAACAAAAATAGAAAGAAGCTGAGCCGACTTTCAAGAGAGAGAGAGAGTAAAATAAAGTAAGGAGAACATAGACAAATGGAAAAAGTTGAAAAAGGGAGATTGTAAAGGTAAGGATGTTAAACAAATAGTAAATAAGTTAAACCTTTATGTACTGTAGATGGGAAGAATCTACAGTTGTTACAAAAACTTATTTTAAGTATTTTTTATTATTTTATTTCCCGATAAATTGAACAAAGTAAATTCAATCAAATTTGGCTTCTATTACGTATGAAACTACAGATTTAATTAACTACAGAGTAGTATAAAATATGTGCTTATAAATTGGATAGTAAACATAATTGTCATATCTGAATATCTTTCACGTCGTCAATAACACTGTTGAAGTGTTGCATGTTAAATTTAAATCTTTTTGATAATTAAAATACAGATTTCTTTCGTAAACATGTTCTAACCTTATCAATAAGAAAAAGTCGGAAGTAGACTTATAAAAATTTTCAAAGGAGGTCTTCAAACTAAAACGTCACATATTTGTTCTCACCTATTCTTGTAGCCAACGAGGGCCTTGATGTGAAGGTCGACAGGGATATCTTTCGGTGGAGTGATCGGAATGTTGAGCGATGTCGACAGCTGTGCCGTTGTCGGATGACTTTAAATAGTAAAACATAAGAAGGCAATGTGAATTATAGGGTAACCTGTAAGATACATCACTGCTTTGCTGCGAGTTCTTTATATTGTGTATAATTTTTAAAATGATTGCGTAATTTTTTTCAATACAGACAAAAATAAAACATTTTAAATGTCGGCAAAAGTGATCTTTTTATGTTTGGAATTAAAATTAATTTTGATAAGCGACTGTCACGCTAAATATTGTCCCAGTGATATATACCGATAAAGATTTTTCCATAAAAAATTAACATTTATAATGTACGCCCTTTTTAGAATTGATCCCTTGGAGTGATAAATCCTAACCCCCCTGATATATTATAATTATATATAAATCGATAAATCCTAACCCCCCTGATATACTATAATTATATATAAATCAAATCAATATGAATCAATTGACATGTATATTATACTTTAAATATGAATAAAATGAAAATCAAAACAGCATACAAATATAAAGAAAAAACCAGTATTTATGTTAGTAAACTTACACAACATAACTTTCGCCATCAAAAATACCTTCAGCAAAAATCATAACAGCTCGTATCAACGTATCTGACAGGAAAATACAATAAAATTATTATAAAAGGTATTTAATATAATATTATATAAATATTTTTAAAGAATACTAAGAATTCAATCCACATTAAAATAATATAACAATTTTTTAAAACATTTTCAAATAAAAAACTACAATCAATTCTATTTTTGATAAAAAATAAATACTTGCACATATGCAATTGAAATACTTGTGTGTTCATGTTATTAATTAAATAAATAATGCAACCTATCGAAACATAACGTAAGCATTTATTAATGGGGTGAGTGGCAGAAAGGTATTTTGCCTCCTTCAATATTTAAAATAAAAAATATTTTAACATCAAAGAAATTATGTTATTTACAGACATTTTCTGTTATTTGACGATAACTATTGGCTATAATAGTAAACACAACAATATACCATAAGATTTGACTTTAGCACCGTATTAAACATTCACAATGAGACAGATTGAATGAAACAGAATATTGGATTTAAAAACTTAATGTTGTTGTCCTTACCATTAGAAGTTTCAACAAAGAGATTTACATAACTCTGCAACAGAAATAAAGAAATACCGCATGACAACTCCATAAATACTGCATAACAAAAACTGTAAAATTATATTTTAGAATTTCAAATTCGATTACTTGATCTTTTTCTTGTGATACAGATAGCGAAGTCTTCAATTGTGTATTAGCCTAAACATAACAATATGAAATATATATTACAGAATACTGAAAGAATAAATAGATAATACATAAATAGTAATATAATTAAGATATAAATAAAATATGGCCTTATATATATAGAACATTCTACCAATTAATAATGTTGGAATAGACAGTTTGGAAAAGTAGCGGTTACCTTGCGCAATATTGATTATTTATTGACTGATGCTTAATATATATATATATATATGCGACATATTTCATGTAACTTAATTAAAAAATGTAAATGAATTGAGTGTTATTTTATTGAGATAAAAAACAAATGGATTCTTCTGTATGGACTATCAGTAGCCCTAAACATATAACCATCAAATAGTTTAACTATAGCTAGGCTATACTGAACAATATTTATTTTCAAATCAATATTTATTATCCATCGACATGTTCCTATTTAATAATCAAAATACATGCATGCATACGTTGTATAAACCGACAATTTAAAGTTTTACAAAGCGGGTTAGAGTAAATACCTCAACTAAATGTAGGACTAGACAAACTTACAGGTACTGAACCCATTTCAGTCTGATGTCGATCTGATATCTGACCTTTGGCCGCTTTCTCGTTTTCTTCATAATTCTTTAACTCTAACATTAAACTCTGAAAATATCATAACACACAATCTTCTTTTATGAAAACCATTGACATCGGAACAGATAAAAAGAATATATTCATGGAAAAAGCAGATTACTAAATAATGGATACATGAGAATGCATATATATATATGTATATACAATGTACATAATGTATATACAATGTAGTTGGCAAAGCCTTTGATACTCATTACATAATAAATGATGTAAATTTACAGACTTAAAGACGTCAGATGTGGTGGCAACTGTAAAAATTGTAACATTTCTCAATCTTATTGTTACAATTTTCTATTGCCATACAATAAAGATTAATAAAAATGCAATACGTTTGATTTCATCGGTAATAGAATTTAAATAATATGTTTTAGAACAAATTGACAAACACTGGCAAACACGTACGATAAATGAAATGGTTCCTGCCGTAGAAAAATAAAATCAAGAATATGTGGCAATATTTGTTTTAGATGTTACATTAAGCCCCAAGCATTCTGGATGCCCAGCAAGTTAATATATTTTTGATTTCAGATAGCTGCACAAAGTAGACCAGGTCTTCTTTTTTCTCGGCATCCTCGCTGTTATAGTTTGTTTATCTAATGATACAATTAACTTATTAACTAAATTAATATATTAAATATACAACCGTTTAACTGAAAAGGGTCATTTTCGTTATATATTTCTAATAATAATTTAACAAAAAATAATAATTGAGATTAATTTAAATGGCTAGAATTGATAACATTTAAATAATTTGTTATTTTAATAATTATTTTGTTACAGATATATCGTGTTTCATGTAGAATAAATATCCATGAAAAATACGTCTATACATATATTGTTGTCTGGCAAGCTGAGAGCCTTTGAGTACGCAAGTACTTACGATTCACAAAATTACCTGTGGGGAATTTATGTTGTAGGTACGTAACATATTATATGTAATTAACTTTAAAGAAAATTGGTACGCAAATAAATATGCCTAGCTACACCCCTGGTTTTTTATTATAAATAATTAATATATGTTATTGTATATATTGGTAAGTAACGTAAGATTTTGTTATATATTTATATTTATTTAAAAAATTATTTTGCAGTTAAACGTTTGTTTATTTAATTAATTATTATAGTAGTCCCTGATTAAATATATGAACAATAAATAAATAATAAAATTTGTTTTTAAATGTAGTTAAATGATATTATTAGTTGATAATCGCTGACTATGAAATTAGTCGTATCATTTTTATAGAAATAATAATTTTTTAATGTACCAATCAAATTGAAGTGATCCCGTGACAAGTAGAAATTTATCTGGGATGCTCGTGTAAATGGGGACGTATAAATGTCCACAATATTCATAATTTAAGAAGAACCAAACGAGAAGTGAAGTTAAATTATGAAGTATGTTATTATTAAGTATAAATTATTATAAGTATGTTAGAAAGTGGTAACTGGTCTTATTACATTCTTAAATCATGAATAATACAAAATGTTAGCTATTAGATAAGCAAGCACAATTGGCGTGATTGATTTAATTACTTACTGTAACAAACAGTTAAAAGGGGTTCCCTAAAATTTATTTAAATAATATTTTAATGTGGATTTAATGTCTATTTTAATATTGGAGATAAAAACCATCTCTAGTTTATATAGAAGAGGTTTTTATCTCCACCAATATTGAAAACGGTAACTTTTAGTTTCAGTACAGGCAGCATATATGGTACATAAGTTAAAACAGTATTGCAGCTTCTCTTGAAATCGCCTTGACGATTACAAATAAAGATATTCTTATTGACTACGAAATGAAAGAACATGAACCTTCCTCTACATGACAGAGACAAGAGCTCGACAAACCCACATCCACCCAGACAATCAAACCTGTTTCTTAAGTCCCAGATCTCGGATATTGTCCTGGTGGAAGTTGGTTCCCATGAGACTCTCAGAGTGCCCCATCTCTGTCGGATTAAATCCCCGTACTGGATGGAGGAGGGGTACATGGGTTGGGTGGGAGGAAGGGCGGGGGAGGGTCTGTATAGATTAGTTGTTAAAGCGATGGGGTTGGGAGGGGGCGAGGTTGTAGTGCAGGCAAGCGTATACATGGGAGCATTTAGAATAGTTCACCGAATTTAAAACTAATGATAGCCACTTGAGTTAAAATTAAAAAGAGGTCGACGTTAATATGTTAATAAATGTTATGCTAATAAATTACGTTAAATTCTATGTTAATAAATACCAATAGAGTAGTGAATTTCTTCTTCAGAATATGAGTTTAACAACAACAAAAAATCTTAGTTATAAGAATATAATATGTGATATCATATTTCTATTGAACATTTAATTCAAGCCTACTAATTAAAGTTGAAAAATATGGTTAATTGGGAAACTGAATCTTACAACTGAACGTTACTAGTTGTCTGACAATATTGTAATAAAATAAATAGGCTTTTTATGTGTAGTGATTCAAATGGTATGTTTCCCTGTAATGCATTCAAAAAGTAACAATTAACCGGAAACACTTCTATTGAAATAAGAAGTAGGTTTCCGTTCACAGAAAAATTCCATTAACCCCTGGATTCACTGATATATATTAAAAGAAAACACAAGCAAACAATTTTTCATAACATTTCATTTACCACAACAATTGTATATTGTATTAAAACTCAACCACTGTACATAGAAGATAGCCGTCATGAACACGTCTTCAAACGCTACTCCCGAACAGGAAAAATGTTCCGAGAAGGACTGGCCGAGAAGTACCCTAAATCCAAAGTATCGACAAATGGTCGGCGAATTCGTGTACAAAGACATCCCTTGGGTGAGCTGGACAACACGGGAGAGAATCCTGCGCGCCGAAGAAGAATTCACTTTCTACTCGGACGATCTCCTGCTGGCCACCTATCCCAAGTCAGGTACAACCCTACTCCAGGAGATGGTCTGGTTACTCACTCACTCGGCTGACTTAGAGACGGCTCGCAGACTGAAAGTGTTCGCCAGAATCCCCTTCCTCGAGGAGAACTACAAGACTGTGTTTCCAGGCGAGACAGAGCCGAGCTACCCGATCGACTATCTGCCCAACATGTCGCGTCCACGGACCATCAAGACACACCTGCCCTTCCGACATCTCGAGGACCGATTCAAGGAGTGCGGCTACAGGATGATACTGGCTTTACGCAACCCCAAGGACACAATGGTGTCCTGCTTCCACTTCTACCGAGGAACCGAGGACTACGGGCCCTTCAGGGGCAGTTGGGATGAGTTCTTCGATATGTGGATGGACGGCTGGATTGTGGGCGGTGCCTGGCTGAATGTTGTCCGGGAGTGGCTGTCAGCGATGCGAACCCACAAGGACCGAATTTTACTGGTTAAGTTTGAGGACATGACGCAGAACCCGGGGGGAACAATAGCCCGCTTGGCCGAGTTTCTTGGGGTGCAGAATTGGCGTGAGATGGAAGAGGTGATAATAAGGAATACACAATTCTCTGTTATGCGAGACAACCCAATGACCAATTATAAGGACGTGGAGAGCTTTGATGTCAACTTTCGATTTATGAGACGCGGTGAAGTTGGGGACTGGCGGCGTTGGTTTACGGTGGAGCAAAATATTCGATTTGATCGTATTTACCAGCCGGCTTTATCCGAAATGGGTCTTGATTTCGATTATGGTGGTCCTTTGTGACTTTACGACGCATTGTTTTACCCGAATTGATATGACAAAATGAACTGTGATGATATTTATAATGAGAACAGAAAACATTTTTTACTTTTTGTGGAATGAAATAGTTTTAGAAGTTTATTTGTTAGTTATCCACAGAAAAATGGATAACAGTTGAAACTGAATAGAAGGTAATTAGTTTAATTATATATTAATACACGATTTGTTAGTTTATATGTGTCTAGTATAGTATATATTCATTTTAAATTGAAAATTAGTCCTTCCATACTTGATTAATTATAGTACACGTGAACTTACATTTATGTTTGACTTTTTTTTAATGTACTCAATTGATTATTTATATTACATTCTACGGTTTTGAAAAGAGTGCATAGCACCAGAGTTAGAACAGTTACTAGACTAGAGCAAAGCAAAGATCAGCAATTTAGATAACTCCGCAAACAATCTACGATGAGATAGATTCAGTAGTTACTGGAGAATGCAGCAAGTCACCTGTTTATATTGACGTAAGTTGTCCGATTCATTGGGCTCATCAGCGATTGTCGCCATCAGTAAATGGCGCAAGTGATGGGGCACCTGATCCCAGCCCTTCACTACAGAATGTTGCGTTGTTTGGAGTGATATTTATGTATTTATTGCATGTTTTGATGTTGAAAAAACTTTTGCTTAATAAAATAATAAATTAGATGGTTACTCACAAAATGGTGAGTAATATGATGGAAAAACAAATAATAAAAAATGCAGAAATTAATTTTAAAAAAGCGCGACGGCTACAAGCGGCGGCTGAGTTTACAAAAACCGGGTAACAACAATAAACTTAAAACTCTAAGCATTGTTCCAATTAGTTTATTTCTATAACAAATATTATTTTTAAATGGATTTAATTTAATACAAGTTTTTAAAGTAAAGATATATTTTTGTGCCGTTCTGCGTAATGAAATAGCCCTACTTCATTGAAATTTTTAAAATATGTCTATGTAACTCGTAGCCATTATTTGATATCTTCAAGTGGTTCATACAATCTCTACTGATTCTAGTTAGAAGTAGTTCACATTGCAAGGGTAAATACTAGAAACGAAAATTGGATGTTTAAAGTAACCAAAATAAATACGCAAATATCATACAGAATACTATAAAAATATTACATTTTGTTGAATACGAGCGAGCAATAACTTTTCTGCCACTACGGTGTGGGTTTAACCAAAAAATATTAAATTTACAATAGTTAGGAACAATATCTATAATAGTAATACATTTTTCACGAGTAATTAAAATCTTTATATTTAAATCATTTAATACATAATCATTATTTCAATATTGATTGGATTATTTTAAATTGTCAACCTACCATAGAAAAAACTAATTATACTTATACAATCACAATAGCTGTTGTAGATAACACATTTTTTAAAAATATTTTGTTTGTTTAGGAACGTACACATTCATCAAATGAAATCGCAGCGCGTCATTACAACAATGATATCCCGGACAGATCTTACCTTCGCCTTCTACCGAGCAAGCCATCAAAAGACTTTTCCCGTCCATTTTATAGTCGCTCTAGTGAAACAAGACCAGGAAATCAAAATCATAAATAAGAACAAAAAAGTTAAAGAAAACGTTAAACAAATACTTGAATTGTGTTATTATACCTCAACAATACCGGCGAGAGACGAGGGAAATGTGTCCTTGAAAATAACTTCTCCCGTTTTATCCGTACGGGCATCGACCTTCAAGATAACAATGCATGCAATATTTAAAGTTGTTTGGACATTAATTACGAACATAGAATACCTTTACCCTACTATAACATTGTTAATTGAATTAAAATATGTATATTATAATAACAATTCCCGTCTAAAACGGGGATAATTTCCAAATGCCCTTGTCTTGATTTATATTTTATTATTTCTGATTATCTCTTTTATCTCTTATAGTGCCTAAATTACAATCAACAAGACATTACGTATACGACCCTATACTAGATAATTAACAGTTAATTTCACAGTAAGTGTCAATAAGTTTTCATATATTTATTTTAAACAAAAAGCAACATTTATCACTTGAGTCTGCCCTCAACATACAAAAAAATACGTAAACAATACAAACACAATTGTATCTTATAGAAGAGGAAAGAGTGAAGAAAGAGGGAGGTAAAGGTAAGACAACGAACGATAACAGAGGTATAAACAAATGAGTTGCCAGGGACAACACAGAAGGGACAAATGGAGATGTAATTGCTGGTGGGAATACATTTATGTGTGTATAACGTAGGTAGAGGGACTCACTTTGCCATTGCTCCATCCAGTTATGAGTTCAGGGACTCCGTCAGAGTCAATGTCGTAGGCGAACACAGATACAGGGTGATTCTTTGACTAAACGAGGAGTGGGGAAGCAATTCGACAAGAAAAAATAAAGAATTATATTACTAGTGTGATTGGAGGGGGGGGGGTACTTATTTCATCTGTAGTGAAGTCTAGTATATGTGGACAAGTGTATCAAAAATATTTGTCAACTGATGTCGAAAATATAAAGCGCAGAGTATTACTTCAAGAAAACTTCACGAATTAAATAAACTATTGGAGAATAAAAAAAAACAATCTCAGATTAACATAGAAAAATACAATTTACAAGTAATATAAAGGAGCATAGTGAAATTTCTCAACAGCTATTATTTGATAATGTGGATGGTTTAAGAAAGGTTAAAGATGAAAAATCCTTATTTAAAAATTATAGTAAAAATAAAGTAGATTATTTGTTACTATTTTTATTTATGTACCAATTAAATACGAAAAAACATTATTTTAAGGTTATTCACGAAATCCAATTTCTAGGATTGAGAAGGGAGAAAACAGCACAAAACGTCGATTCGACGCAATTCTGGTTCTCCCAGAAAGGGGAGATTCATGGGTAGTGGTTACCTTGATACGCCAGAATCGAGCTGTCTTGTCGTAGACACCGACTGTCCCATTGGCCAGTCCATAGCCAAACCTACCACCCTGGATTGTACACAGGTTAGTCACCATCTGCAGGTATAAAGACAACAGTATGGCTGAGTACCAAACCAAGGCAATCATTTCAGGTCACTTTTATACATTTTAAAAACAAGTTATATGTACCTACAATAATAACTTTAATAATAATAATGAATTAAAAGCGCTGATTTCTCCCTTTATATGATAAAAATAGTATGCCTAAGCATGTATGGTATTTTAAACGAACACTGAACTTTCCCTCAAAATCTTCACCTTGCTCGAAGTGGGAAAATAATATGTATCAATAAATAATTGATTTTTTATTACTGTTTTGAAATAATAAGGAAAAATATATTTGAAAAGCTTTAAAATGTCGGTTTGTCGATAAGATTCACAATTAATATTCAAGTTCATAGTACCGTGTAACAAACCACTGGCATAGATTGATTCTCTACAACAACTAATACGAGTATTATTATTTTTTAAATATTAAAAAATATATTTTGATTTCAATGTAGAACAGATCATGTTGGGGGGAGGGGGGGTGGAGTGGTGTTAGGTAACCCTTACATATGTATTGCTTGTAAAATATAATGTTCTCATTGTATCACATTATTAACTGTGATTCATTTTCTGATATTCTTCAAAATAAAAAAAGTTATGGTAACAAATCAACACTACAATATATATTATAATATATTTTACCAAGATTATGACAAAAATACATGAAGAACAAGTGTATCTGAGACCTAATATCTGGACATATTTGTCACATTTAATAACGTTAAGTGTCGTAATATGTAGAAATAATTGTTGTTGAGGTATGTATTCTGTTTTACATTTTATTACTATATTTGTTAGATACATTTAAATGTATTATATTGTCTAATCAGTCTGCAATGTGTATTTAATTACCTCAGTCTCGGTCATTTCATGGATAATCTCGTCTTGCTTAAACACTCGGATCTCGAAATCTTCAGATCCAACGATTAACTCGTTATCTCCAGACCCAGTGAAATCCAGCAAGGCCAGGGAGCACACATTGTCACCGGTAACCGACCAGAATACGTCATTTCCGGTGTGATCGTAGCCAATAAGGGAGCAGTTACCGCCAGTCAGGGCTAGTGGTGAGTCATAGCCTCCCATTCGACCAATAATACATGAGCGAACTCCATCCGGCGTCTGAATTAAAAGAATATCACAAGAGTTAGTTAACTATGGTTAGGATAGAAGGATCATCGTGTTTATTATACCTACTATAACTAAAGTTTTCGTAATTAGAGGAAAAATCGATAATGTAAATATTCATTAGCATATAACGAAATTAATTTTGTAACACATTTGTTACTTAATTAAATAGATGAAACAAACTATATTAATAATAACGAAATATATTAAAATACAAAAATATTCAGAATTTATGATTTATAAGGATATCTATCTATATAATATAACGTAAACGAGAGCTAAATTTAGCAATTTCAAAGTGATACACAATATTATTATTAATCACATAACAAATTCTTGAGTTTTTTCTTGTTTTGAAATATTAATATTTCAAAGATAAAGCCCTCTTTATCTTTATAAAGACACACTGAAAGAAGGAAATATTGACGGAAAACAAAAGATATTTGTTTTCACAAAGTTAAACATCTTTGGATCTAATAGACTACGACAGCAAGTATAAGCCCAACCTCCTTATAGAAGATGTCGGCATTGTTCTCTACATTGTAGGCGAGCAGGTTGGTCGGCGTGCCCACGAGCAGAGCATCTTTTCCCTCACCCGTCGTGTCCAGCGGTCCGGTCGACAGGTCGGTCACCGTCTGGTTGATGTTGAGAAGACTCACATCCCCGGTCACCTCGGAGATGCGGCCGCCACGATTGCCGCGATTGTGCGGGTTGTGGATGAAGATCTGAGAGAGAGAGAGAGAGATTTGATACCGATAAATCGTTAGTTTAATTGTGGTCATAATTTCAGGAATATAATGGAGGAAAATTCTATATAAAATCCCCAATTAGGCTTTTGTTTCGTTTTATGTTTATTAATTACCTCGTAACCTTGCTTACGTTAATGAAAGGCAATCAGACGCAACATATTTTAAGAACGTTTCACAAATTTAAAAGTTTATTTCATCAAACAAAACACTAAACATAGCGTCGCCCTAGTTAGGGTAACAGCTCTGCGTCTGCACCTGGTCAATACATTTTAATAAATTACCGAAAAATAATATGATTATTGGTTTTATATAATAGAGCATTTAGAAGAATATATCAGATGGACAACAATAACATATTATGTAAGACGCAACACATAAAGTATAAAACAAAATAGGAAGAAATATAATTGATGCAACAGCAACCAACAAAAGAGAAGGTTGACAATTTTGTATTAGTCTTATATAATAGTGATATGAATATGACTTTTACAAGTTCAAGTTTGGAATAAACAAGTTCAAGTTGGTACTAAACAAAATCAAATAGGAATAATCAATTTCAAGTTAGCACTAAACAAGTTCATGTTAGAATAATCAGATTCAAGTTGGATAACAAATTTATT
>JAUZND010004317.1:0-11769 GCA_034780555.1 Coelogynopora nodosa
GACACGTGAGTTTCCTGGAGAAATGCGCCCAATATGGCAGCTACATTATCGTCGGTCTTTATACGGATCAGGTAAGACGAATACAATTACATTTTATTTATTATAATAGTTTGTAAACTTTGTTTTGCAATAATTGTATTAAGTTAAAAGTTTACGGGATAGTTCGTAAAGCTACATACATAATATATAGGAAATGTTCTTAGCAAATATTTATCGACATAGACTACTTTAAAATTAGTAAGAATAATTGAAAAAACATCAACTAAAAAAATTTATCATTGACTAATTAGCCCAGTTTTTATTATATTTTAGGTATATGAAACAGAAATGTCACCTATCTACAATAGTTATTATTTGCAATTGACAAAGTTTAAATGACTTATGAAACTTAAGACTTATGAAACGCCTTATAACATTTATAGTGTGCAAATTATTTAAAACATTTGAAAAACGGCCTTTTTATAAAGATTGTAAATAAGATTGATTGCATTCACGGGACAATGCCCATCCTTCCCTTCTTGTGTTTCTTTGGCTTTCAACTTTTTCCTTAACTATAAGTCTACTTTCTAGATCGGCGGCAACGTTTTTGATCTTTTTAGCCTTTTTATGACTTCACTACTCCTGTTTTGCTCTATATATTGCCCGTCGAATTGACAATGGTCTGAGCTGGCTCCTTTTGTGATGTTGAGGATCGATTTGAATAGAATGTTTTCATTTACTACCATTTAAGAGATGATCGATAATGATGCTTACGGAGCAGTTTGAATCCTTCACTAGCCAGGTCGTCATTGATCCACCAAGTCTAGTCGCCCGTATTATGATTAGATTCTCTGTAGTCATATCAAGTGTAGTAATAAATGTAGTAATATCAATACGAATAAAGATGAAGTTATGATAAGGTTCTTGCTCTCGCTCTCTCTTTATATCTCTATTCTCTCTCACCTCACTCTCTATCCTCTCTCTCTCTCTTTCTCCCCTCTCTCTCTCTCCTTCTCTCGCTCGCAATAATTCTGTCGACAAGTTTCTAGAAGACGACTCCTCTAAATGTCTGAGAGGAGTGGAATCCTATTCCCGGAGCAGGGTAATGCGGACGCTAGCGTCTTGAAAAGCTTTCGCGTCTCTGAAGGTGTTGGTTTATTCTTCTCGTGTGGTTCGGTCTCCTGGCAGTCGGGTAAAGTTGGGTGTCGCTTCTTGGGAGCCTTTCTAGGATGCGTACATACTCTCGAAAACCTTCGAAAAATCCTCGAATATAATTTCAGTGAATTTTAAAAAATTTTACTTATTTTGCCAAATACTGTTTTAGTTTTGGGATTTGTAGTAATTTTATTTTTTGTCCTAATCAAAATATACAAAAATACCATCGAAAAAGTCTCAAAATAACATCGAAAACCGTCGAATTTGGTTTGGTCTGTACGCACTCGCTCTTCTTTTCCTACCTGTTCTGGATTGCGTGGTTGCTTCTGTGCCTTGGCCTGGCGACTTCTCTCTCCTCACTCGCTCTCCCTATCTTCTCTCTTTCTTTCTCTCTTCTCTCTCTCTCGTAATAATTCTGGCGACAAGTTTCTAGAAGGCGACTCTTCAAAATGGCAATTTGCAGCATTGGCTTTATTTGTGATTAACACATTGATATACATTTCAATATCTATTTTTATATGATGTTAATAAAATACCATTTCAAATTAACAAATTACAGTTTAATACGGGTATATAAATGAGCGCTCTACTTTGCAGGAAATAAATCAGTATGAAGGTGTCAATTATCCAATCATGAACATCCACGAACGTCTTCTAACTACTCTTGCATGCAAGGTGAGCAATGACTGCCCCTGAATTCAGCATAATACCGAAGTAAACAAGAACAATATAGATTGAAATGCAGATTGTACACCAAAATATGTAACTCCTGTACAAACTAATCAAGGGGCTTCATGTTTTTGTATATAATTGGTTCTCTTATTTATTCCTGATTGTTCACTTTGTGCTCCTCGACACAGGAGGTAGTCTACAAAGAGATAAGGTTTATATCATCTCCGGTGCTGAATCACTTATTCTTAGTTCAAAAGCCCTTTATCTTTATGAAGGGAAGATTATTTGCCTTTTAAATCAATTAATATTGTCATTTCAACCGATAGACACGTAATTTGTTCATATATGTTTAAACATTTGTAGAATATCAATATAATATGAATATCATTTTAATATGCCACATTCACTTAGTAACTAATTATTATCGATTTCCTATTGGCAGTACGTCTCCAATGCGATCATTGGCGCCCCATATTGCATTACTGATGCGTTATTGGAAAACTTCAAGGTGAGCCAGCCAGCCGGTTTGTGGTTCTAACTAACGTAAATAGTGATTTCTACATTTATTTATTGATTTTTTTTATTTCATCACATCATTTCTCAATTTATAGACTAGATTAGACCAGTATGACATTGTGGATAATTTCAGGTGTAATAAACGACATAGCATCTCAACTAATCAAATGAAATTTTATTGTAGATATGTTGGTAAAATAATTGATCTTGTACCTCCTTGGTCACGTGACTTACTAACCCTTGGAAGGTTCACATTTCCGAATATGTTTGGATTATTGACACGAAACATGCTCTAACTTTATTTTGTAGAAGAAAAAATTGAATATATTGATTTTTTATGATCTAGACAGGTTTCAAGTGGGCGTTGTTATAAAATCGATAAAGATAAATAATATTTATCTTTATCGATTTGTATATTGTTTTATATTGATTTATATTATTTGAACAAGATACAGCCACCGCCTATGTTAAAGAAGTTGTTATTTGACCTTCAACAGAATTAGATTCATGTGATATGTTGTTCATAGTCATAAGCCAATGTGTATATATATATATAAATTATTTAAATTTTGTCTTGAAAGTGATTGTCGTCGGTTCGTGTTTTAATTTTTATGAATAGAAATGTCTCCTACACTTATAATAATGACTTTTTTCTTATTAACCCTTAGTACATGGAGGGGTATGGCCATTTTTTTAAAGAAATTTAATTTTTGATTAAACTATATAATTATTACACTGATTTTTTATACTCAGTAGCTAAAATACTTTTATCTAACTAACAAATATTACAAATATAAATTCGAATATTTGTACATTCCAGAAAAAATTGTGTTATAATTTAACTATTTTAACCCTGGGTTTTCATACTTGCCGATGATATTTGGAGCTAAAACTGGCAACATTAATACAAAAAATAAGTTTATCGTAAATTATATACTTGAATAATTATTTTTTTATTATAATAACCAGCATTTAAAATATTACTCAAATAACATGTATACTACTTATGGCTTATTTATATAAGTAGTATAGTTATAAAAATATACCTAGCAAATATAGATCTTGTGATCTGGAATCAGATGGAAAAGGAACCAAGTCAATTGGTTGGATTGATCAAAAGTTATAGCATATATTGGTCAATATATAGTATATATGGTTATTTTCCTATAGTTTTCCTAACTGGAGTTAATGACGTAATCAGGTCATAAAAATGATACTAATAGATTTTAAAAAATTAAGTATAAATAGCTCGACAAGTCTTTAGAAGATATCTGTATACTAAATTTCAGCTTAATCGGATGATAGGAAGGTTGTTTTTCCAGGGGGGGTTAAATTCCCCCCTCCCCGTAGCAAACCCTACAAAATATGTCCACGTACGAAGAGAAAGTCACTGTTTCTTCGAACAATGCTCCTGAAAAATATAGAATAGAAAATAATACCCAAAAAATATGGTACTTCAATCGAAGTAAAAAAAAGTCAGGTAAAAACCTGATGTCACATAAAAAAACTAAAACTTCAAAAACACAGAAATTGAAATTAAAAAATATAAGAAATCATAACAACATACCATATTATATAACTGTATAACACCATTTCAATACAAATTAGTAAATATATCTATTAATCTCTAGTAGTATAAAATATGATTAGTACATGTCAGTGTAGTTTTTATAACATTGATAGCCTATCATATCGTTTCGTTAGCCATTAGAATATCTAGAAATAAGTGAAAAAGAGAATCTGGAAAATAGCTCAGATTTATTAGCGATGCGGCGTTCGTAACATCTAATTGTCGGTCTTTCAGTAACTCTCAAGAGTTAATTTAGGTTTCATTATACCATCTACCTATATGATCATGTTCGGTCTGCCATAAAACCTTAAAAAATAGATTTGTCTTGAAATGTTTTGTCACTTCAACATTTCACAGGTTGATCTCGTCATCCATGGCAAATTCAACGAAGGTGAAGACCAAAGCAACTTCGAGGTGAGTCCCGCGACACCATTGATATTTGTTGTTCTCTCTCTCTCTCTCTCTGTCTCTCTCTCTCTCTCTCTCTCTCTCAAATACCATTCCACTTCCTCTCCACTCGTCTCCTCTCCTCTCGCTTCAGGTTGCCAAGAAGCGAGGCATCTTCCTGGAGATTGACAGCGGTAGTGACATATCGACCAGTGTTGTCATGCAGAGAATCATCCGAAATCGGTGAGTATCTTTGACTGTGTAACCATTAGCAACCAGTGTTGTTGTTGTCGGTCATGAAGAGAAATATATCATCAGAAACCGGTGGCTATCTTTGACTGTGTAACCATTAGCAACCAGTGTAGTCAGGCAGAGAAATAAATCATCAGAAACCGGTAAATATCTTTGACTGTGTAACCATTAGCAACCATTGTTGTTGTTGTCATGAAGAGAAACATATCATAAGAAACCGGTAGTTATCTTTGACTGTGTAACAATTAGCAACCAGTGTAGTCAGGCAAAGAAATAAATCATCAGAAACCGGTAAATATCTTTAATTGTGTAACCAGTGTTGTCAGGCAGAGAAATAAATCATCAGAAACCGGTAAATATATTTGATTGTGTAACCATTAACAATCAGGTAAAACGATTTAATTAAAATGGTATCTATTTATCTATATAATCAGTAATTGATAGTTTCAGTAGTTTCTATCGAATACCTAGATTTGTAACTAGTAGTAACTTGTTGTATCCCTTATTCAGCCTAGAGACAACTCTATACCTATATCACCAATTACCCTTCCAAAGTTTTCGCAACCTCTTTCAGCCTACAATACGAAAATCGGAACCTTGCGAAAGAGAGGCGAGAAGTGGCCTACATCGAAACAAACAACATCCAATTGGGGAACAAGTAGTGCGCGTCTCATGTATCCATTTTTATACATCTGGACGCCCAAGGTGAGTCAAATTATTTGTTAATATCTTTCAATAGACCGATTTTACATATTATATTAAAATTTTATGAAATTCTTACGTACATATTTATACGTACGTCATTTTTTCGTACTTTTTTAAAATTGTTACATTCTGACGTTAATATCAGTAAAAAAATCTATGATGCAAATGTATTTTGTTAAGTGTTACCTTAATGTATGTGGGACAAGGTTTGTGTAGGTGTACTAAATTTCAGATCAATTGAACATTGGAAGGTATGATGTCTTATGGATGCGGCTTACTCTCCTCCCAAAGAACGCGGTTTATAGAATTTTACAAAAGGGGAAATCAGTTGATTAACTTAGCTGGAAATCAGTTATTTTTATTGTTTATATAATAGTATAGTCTTATTTCTTAATATAGTTGCAAAATAATAGGAAAATTAAAATGCGGTCTTCTTCCAAGTTAACTGTGAATTTAGTTAATAATGTTTATTTATTTTTCCTATTTCAGAACGTGCAACAACGATAAGGACATACAAAGTGACCACGATAAACTGGATTTTTTTCAATATTTTAGTCTTATTCTGTATTTTTATTTACAATCAATTCCTTTTTATTCTTTGTGCGATAGAAAATTGTATTATTTTATTTGTTAGATTGATATATCATGTAATGCTATTTCTTCTTTGTGTTTTTAGATATTCTTCTAGATATTTTTATTTCTACCACCAATTAGATACAATAATATTTAATTATATTGTTTTATATTTTTAAATTGAGCTTATTTTGTTTGCTTATTTGCGTGTTATTGAGGCTTAATTCAAAGCTGTGTGCCAATTTGTTTGTCTGTCAAGTTATAATATCAAGATGTCATGAGACTTTTGCTTTCATTTTACAAACCTTATTACACATGTCAATAATGGTACTTTTCATTTCTATACTTGTTTTCAAACCTTTTATTTCTTATTTGTGGTTATCTTTGTGATATCTACAGTTTATGTTTTAATCTACCCCTCTAGTTTCAATAATCATGTGCTCTTAATTGTTTTTTCTTTCTTATGTGATTTGGTGTTGTGCTCTCCTCTTCATGCGTGTTCACTGCTCCCCACTTCCCTAATTTATGTCTTCTACCTACACCACTATTTCCAATTGATAATTATTTATATACTTGATAGATCAGATTGTATTATTTGAGTTGTGCTTTACCCATGACTGAGACTTTCACATTAGTCAACCTTTCATGTTTTCATTTGTATTTTTTTACGTTTGATAATACTTGGTATTAGTTATACTGTATAATTATTATTTTTTTAATCAAATCAAGTACCAACTTGCTGACTACGTGAACTTGTGCTCCAATTTAAATCGTGTAACTCTTAGATGATTTGATTTGTGTTGTATTATACACCTATATTTCTCTCAATTTTTGCCAATAAACTATAGCTTACCTAGCTACGGATGTGATATTTTTGTATACAGATTTTTTCGGGTTTATCGTTCATTATAAAAATCAAAAACAGTGAGCACTACATTCTGGATTTTTGAAATCGTACTTCTGTATTATATATTACTACCGGAGGAAAATATTAAGTTTGATATACTCTGTGGAGTTCAAATGTTCATATTGAAAATTATTAATTTGTGTGTAATTCAATATTCCATTTATTTTAGAATAGATAGTGTGCAGAATGGTATGTGTATTTTGCTCCAGACACCGTCATTCATCTTAATTTTTAACCTGAGAAATCAACTAATCAGTGTCATTTAACTTAACTCAATATCAGCGAGCTTTCCTAATTGTATCATCAAATAGTTTTCTGAGCGATTCAAGTGTTGCGTTTTTCGATCGTATAATTATTAATAATTTCCCGGGATGATAAGTAGCTTTTCATCGAAACTGTTTATGTCAGCTTTTAAATCTGATTTTATTTTTTCATAAAGCCCGATAATACTTGATATAGTTTTTAAATGTTGAAGTAGCTTTTAATGTACGGCATTCAGGGAGCAAGTCATCGATCTCATTTTTCAAACAATTTACTTTTGCCCATTACTTCATTTATTCAGCTTTAAAAATAATAGATAATTTTTCTGAATTTATTTTGCTTTGTAATAGTGTTTACTTTTAAAGTGATCGGTTTCATTATGTTCGTAAATGTAAGTATAAAATTATCTTAAAAATTAAAAATTTTGAAGGATCAAAACAAAAATTGTGATGATCATACATTTAAGGTTTTTGCAGTCTTGGTCTCATAATGTTCTCGATCAGCTGATTTTATATTTGCAAATGTACTTTCTATGCGCTAACATTCCCTCTTGGTGACCGTCTATACGACTTTTAATTTATCCATCGTATATTTTTGTGTATAACTATGAGTACCTTCTACATAAATTTGTATATGGGAATGTGATCTTAAAAATATATGAGTCAATTTGGATTACATTATTATTATATATATATATAGATATTTTGATTATTATATAATATTGAAAATGTGCTGCGGGCTAGAGAACAACCTACATTATGTTATTTTTCAAAGTTTTGTTCTATATTAAGAAATTTGACTAAACATATATTTCCCATTGTATGGTTCTGTACCTTACATAAAAATGCAAAACTGTGCAACCGCCTTAAATTTCATACTAATTTGATTAACAGTTTTATGTAGGTGATAGGTTTTAACGTAATAACTATTTTATATAAAGCTAAAACCGGATAATTATCATAGATTTTGAAAATTTATTTATGTTTCTTACTTAAAATCATTTTTAGGAAATCGACGTATTAAATTTTTAATAGTTTAACAGTAATTCTAAATGTTATCAGTATTTAAGTAGTATAGGCAGATGCTCCCAAGTCCTCAATAGATATATAAGTTCATTGGCGCGCATGCATAAAAAGCTATAGCTTTCACCACTATTTTTTGAAGCGATAGGATATTAAAAGGTTACCATTCGCTTCAAAAATGGTCAAAGCTATACATTGAGGCGAAAGCTATAACAATTTAAATGAAATAAAAAATTCCATATATATATTTATAAAAACAATTAAATAGATAGCTGTCGCTCATAAAAAGTAGCTAAAGGTGATACATGCAAAAAGTGAGAGTTTCACTTTCAAGCATAAGTTTTGACTTCAAAGAGGTAGCGAAAGTGAAAGTTAAGTCCTTTAACAAATACGCACCAATGTTTTTTTAATAAAAAAATTATATTTAACATTAACTTTGGTATAACTTATATTGTTTATTGTACCTAACTTTCAAATGTACAATCCCAACATTTTCATGCAACAATGTAAAAATTATTGATTGAAATAATTTTATTCGAAATTTTAGCGCTCGATTTTATACGACATTGTTGCATGATTTTGAACATTGATTAAAATTAGGCACAATAACGATATTTAATGATTATAGGGGGGCGCGCAAGCGCCCGAACAAAATAATGCATTGATGCCCTCAAAGTCCTTGAATTTTAATATATTTTGTTTCTTTTTAACATTCTTATACAAGCAAGTAAAACACATAAATTGCATTATAAAATACATCATTATCTTTTAAAAATTATACATTTATTCCATTATTTCAAAAATTGCACTTTTCACAATTTATTTTTAGTTATAACTCAAAGTAAAAAAATTATTTGAAAATCGTTCTATATTATAGTCAAGACGCGTCATTATTAAATGGTTTGTTACTTATTTGAAACCAAAATTTAATATATGGAAATAAATATTCAGTATTTTATATAATAAATTTAAATAAATAATATGATGTTGTAGTTTAATTTTTAATTATTTTTTTATATATTGGATCCTCAGCTGTACTAACGTTGAATGCTCGTCTATCGAAGCATAAATTATTAAACAAGTTTTTCTTGGAATTGTAAAAGTAGTCTATGGTTAAACCATCACAATTATTTCATCTATATATAGTAAGATATTTATAAAAATACTCATTATTATTATTTAATCATCACATCTTATATACATATTATGCTACGCATATATAAATCGTTTGTAGGCCAAGTGATCAACTGAGATATCTCATAAATCATTGTCATAGTGCGTGTCAATTATGACATTTAGTTGAAACTGAGATACAATAGAATAATATAGACCTAAATTTCTTGGAATAGACGACTCTTTTTGAAAAACTAATCTGCTTAAATGTCAAATACTATTTGCTGTATGCTTCAAAATACGAGCATTCAACGTTAGTGCAACCTGTGGATCCAATATATAAAACATAATTAAAAATTATACAAATATATTTTTAAAAATCGAAAAATAGTAATTCATTTTAAATTATTTCTAGTTTTTTAGTATAATCAATAGAAAAAATACAATTACTATCTGATAGATTACATAGACATAAAACATATTTTGAACTAATTAACGATGCTCTTGAACTACAATATGCAGTAACAATTGTACAAATTGAACGTTATAAATTCATATCAATATCAATATAGAATTCTTTTTTGTGTCCCTTATTACTTTACCGAAAATCGGTATTTAGTTTCTTTGTGAGTTTATTTTTCATCGTTTTGCAATTTAGTTCACGAAATTCATATACTATATACTATACTCGCAGATAATATACTTCATTTTTATGGGACTTTATAAATGTGTCCTTTATGTTACCATTCTTACTTACCGAGAGATGTGGAGACAAATGGAACTTTTTTCATACCTGGAGGAAAAGCGCATTGACGTCAGCGCCATCCAGGAACACCGTATTCCGGAACACTGTATTCGTCACGCAAATACACCAATTCGTCGTCAAGAAATCAACGGAGGATGGGAAATCATAACCACCACGGCTGATGAAGCTGGCTGCGGGGTTTTGAGTTTCTCATCTCAAAGCTGACATCAAAAGCAAGATTGTCTCAATCTCAACAAGAGTAACGAAAATACAATTTTCAGTGGAAAAGCCAACAGACGCCAAAACTCAGATAATCAGTGCTTACGTGCCTACAAATGTCTCGACACCTGATGAAAAATACACTTTCTACAATGAGCTCCAACAAGCTGTAGAACATATCCCACAACATATCCCGCTCTACATCTTTTCCGATCTCCACGCCCGATTAGACGGAAGACACGCTACCCTCCCACGACATCAAGCAGAAGAAAATGAAAACGGAGAAAGACTCGGCGACTTCCTAAACGAACGAAATCTTCTTTCTGCCCTATGTGAGAAGATGAAACCGCGGAGTTAACGTTTCTCCCACACAGGCCCACGAAACTTCAGATCTAGACTCGACTACTGCTTAGTCCGACGACGATTCTCTAGCTCAGTCATAGATTGCCGTCTATTTACTCTCACTGCACCCTCCTCTGACCATTGCCTATTAAGGATTAGTGTACGTCTCCGATACACCAATCCAACAAAACCAAAGCCCACAAAACGACTCCTCTATTCCGCACTCTGGGATCAAGAAATAGCAGAACAAGTAATATTGGAAATGGGAAACCATCTCCTTTCTTTTACACAATTCGCAGAAGCCGCAAAAGAATCATGTAAAAGGCACCTACCCGCAATTCAGAGAGAAAAGAAATCCAAACCATGGGAAGATACGGATACCATCACCGCCTGACACAAACTCAAAAAAGCAAAGACACAGAACACAGCGAACAATCCAATCAAAAGAAGAAGTACTCGACGCACATCGCAATTTTTCCAAACGATACAATAACAAACAAGAAGCATTCTATAACAACATTTTGCAAAAAGTAGAACAATGCTCCAAAGAAGGTAAATCCAAAGAAGCTTTTCAAGCTTTATCGCAGCAAACTCTCCTAAAGCACGCATTGTCCTCAAGAAGCTTCCTCACAAATATAGAGGTATAGCTTTGATGTCAATCGGTGTCAAATACACCACCCGCTTAACATCATCCTCTCCTTAGATATAATCAAAAGATTTTCGCCCAAATAAATGCACCTCACAACAGATACTCGCAATTCGAAGAATCGTTGAAGAGTACATAATTCGGAAAAAACATCGCTTATTAGCATCATTCATTGACTTTTCTAATGTGTTTGACAGCGTCTCTAGACAAAAGATCACTAAATTGTATTCTAACAGCATATGGCATATCAGACAAAATAGCTCGATTAATTATGATCCCGTATCCAGACACCAAAGCTTATGTCATCACACCCGAAGGACCGAGTGACACTCTTGTGCCATTCATATTCGTCATTGTAGTGGACTATGTTCTAAGAATGACTGAAGCACAAGTGGTCAAAGAGATTGGCTTCACCCTCTGTGAACGAAGATCCAGCCACCACCCAGCAAAACATATCAGCGATCTTAACTTTGCTGATGATATAGCCCTGCTAAGTAACACTTTTAACGATGCGCAAAATATGCTACGCCCAGTTAAACACCTAGCCCTATCAGTCGGACTACGAATAAATAAAGAAAAAACTGAGTACATGCAAATAAATAGGCAATTTCGAAAACAGAGTATTTTATATATATTTTACTATCTACTGTACTCTGTATCGTATAACTGGATAGATTATTTCAATAGAAAATGCTATTATTTATA